>CM031918.1:897481-1095535 GCA_018703695.1 Prunus fruticosa
CTCAAGTGGAAGAAGAAAAATCAACTCAAAGCAAACCCTCGAAGAGGATTTGAAGATTTTCCTCAACCTCCGAGAAAGACTCCGAGCACACCCATATTTGTTGAGGAGCCAAAATCTGGCCGCGGTATCCACAATGAGCCGTGTTTTCGAAGAGGGAAAATTGGGGAAGGTTAAGCCCGTGGTTTGATTCAATACAAAGAGCAAACCACATGGAGGGCCGTGAGATGCAGCGACTTACATTGGTGTTTTGGCACGCACCAGTGTCCTCTATCGTGGACAAGAAATGGACTCAAATACCCAAGGACGTGAGGGAGCAGATTTGGGAAGCTGTTCAAATGTCCTATGTTATTGGGGAGGGTACAAGAACTTGGTCTGTCGCCGCCAAAAAATGGAAGGATTTCAAGATGGCAACTAAGCATTATATCCTTCCAGCTGGACTTCTCAGGATATATACTTGGATTTTACCAAATCTATATGCATATTGGAGTTCTAGCCAGGATCCACATTGGATCATGGAGCGAGACCAAGCAGCCTTCCAGAAGGACCAGCTTGCAAGAAAGCGATGCTAGACAATCAGCTCATGGGAGTAGCAGGAGAATACGTTCAGGACTTGCTCCAGGAGGCTAATCAAATACAGGAAGCGGTGTTCCAACAGGAAGCTACGACACAAAGGTGTCAGGAGTCTTAAACAGATATAACAACCATGATGCAGTGGCAAGTCATAGGCCAGCGATTCGGAAGACCGAGAGGCCGCTATGGCCAGGAATTCCAAACCCTCATGCTGTGGTTCACAGCTGGACCTTCCCCGATGGTCCTCCACGAGGACTGGTATGGCCATATCAAGAGAATCCTCTTATTGCACAAGAGCTGGAGTGCCTGGTCCTGAGAAATTCAAGCTGTCCAGAGAGGAGAGAGTCCTCTCGCCCAAGAGCATGAGGCCAGTTAGGCCAGAAGGTCCTTCGCGTTCAGGTTCCCCGAATCAGACCGAGAGCCACCCCGCCTCCACAACCGTGGCCCCGCCAGATTCAACCCTACCACTTCTGCCTCAGGCGCTTGTGCCACCCCCACAGACCAAGAAGAATGGACCCCAATCCATTTCCTCCACTAGCAAGGGGCAGAGAGGCAGAGGAACAACCCTTTTGCCAACAATGACAGAAATACGGGGAAACCTGAGAAACCATCTGAGGTTGAAGAGAGGAAGAACAGGGAAGAAGCCTCCCTGACCATACAATAGATACAGAGGTTTGATCAAGATCAGCGGGAACAGTACGAAATCTACTTCCTGTCAATGCTTTGAATGACATGGGGCACTACAGTAGAATGATCAGAGAGATGATGGAGCGTAAGCCAGGGAGAGGAGAAAGGCCTACTGACAGCGTACCCGGCTTACTAGAGCCCAGATTCCTTCCTACCTAGATTTCAAAGTACCAAATTTCACCTTATTTAATGGAGAAAGATCCTCACACGTCGTCAGTTGAACACATAGGCAGGTTTTCTGTCCATGTATAGCTATAGAGAGATAATCCTCCGTTAAAATTGAAGGTCGTTGGGGAACTCTCTCTCCGACAAGCCTTCACCTGGGATACCACTACCAGCCAATTACGTTTATCTCTCCAAACTTGGAGCAAATGGAAAACGTTTTCCATGACTATTATTTAGAATCCAGCCAGAAGTCACAATTAGTGATCTTGCCGCTCTCAAGCAAAGCGAAGATGAACCTGCCAAGGATTTTCATAACCAGGTCAATGGAAGCTCAAATGAAGTGCCGAATCCCTATGGAAGAAAGACACTTCATTCAGATGGCTCAAACCTCCCTTTAGTTTTCTTTGAGGAAAAGAGTCGATGGGATGCTATTCGGAAATCTGGAAGCTTAGAGACAAAGCATCTCCAAATATGAGGAAACCTAAGGGAGGGAACAGGAGAAGAGGAAATCTTCCAAAGGCACATACTACAGTCCCTTCTTCTTCAATCCATCTGATTGAAGTGGAGTCAGAAGAAGATACAAGAGGGATCGGAAGAAAGAGAGGTTGCGAGTGGAGAAATGGCAAAATTAAAACATCCTATGAACTGGAAAAGCTTTAAAAGCCACCAAAGGACCAGAAGCCGCACGTTCACAGGAGGATTTGTTCCAAACAAACCAACACAGAACAAGGTCTACTCTTTCCATCTAACCAAAGTTGATGCTTTGTTTGATGAGATGCTCGCGCAAAAGGCAATAGAGACACCTCATAAGTTGCCCAAACCAAAGGAGCTTAAGGGTATGGCAGGATTGCAAGATGGCACAACTCTTGGAATCATTCCACCAACAGTTGCGTCGTTTTCAGAGATGTCATACAAGAAGGAAATAACTGGAGGAGATTGAAACTGGTAGGAAAACCTCCCTCAGTTATCACAGATCCTTTTCCCCAGCCCCTAGTTAATATGGTCAATCTGAATTGGCTGAGACGAGGGCAAAATGCCAGAGTCTGAGCAGAAGAACGAGAACAACAAAGGAGGACTTCCAAAGGCCGAAGGCGACCATCTAGGCTGGGAGAGTATTACGCAGTAAATGCAAGTGTGAAAGTGAGTTAGAAGTGACTCTGGATAGGAAGAACCAACCCACACATAGCGTGTTTGACCGATATTGGAACGTCACACCACCAAGGCCTAGCTCGACTCCCTCTCAGAAATAGAGCCAGACAAAGGGATCATCTAATGCCAGTTCACAATAGAAGAATGCTAGAGCGGCCTAAGGAGGAATACCAATCAGGATGCGGGAAATGACAAGCCCTTAGCAACTATCATAGAGGGGAAGATGGTATTCCGCTGGAAAAACGGAGACCAACCTTGAACGACCAGAATCTAGAAAGGAAGAGTTCATAGGCAATATTCCACCTTCCTCAGAAAACAGGAAAGATGTATATGTTGTGATAGAGTCAAATTCTGCCAGAAGGAGAAAAATCCAGTAGTCACTCCCTAAGGAACGACAGACAGGACATAAATCCCAAAAGCTCAGTAATAGGACAGGATTGCCAGGGCAAGTCCTCCATTGGTCAATCTCATCCCAGGTTCTATCAATTTGAACTTCCACAAGTACAAATTTGGGTAGGACTGTCCCTGAAGAAGACCAACAAGGTCGGACTGAAGAAAATTATGAGGAACAATTGAGAATGAAGAGCCATCTTGCGAGAGGATCAAGCGTGGTTTCCTCGAGGGACAGGAGAACAGGAGACTGGACAGAAGAATGGAGTATGATGGAGGTTTAGATGAAGAAACCGAAGGATTTGGAGCAGAATTGGAGAACTGTTACAAGGTGATCTTGGCATTAACATGGTATTCATCTTATCGGAAAGATTCAAGGTAGTAGAAGGGCAAGGAAGCACTCTGGATGGAGATGTATTCTCACAAGAAAGCTTTGACGCAGGTGGCCGAAGTAGAAGAGGCGCCAGAACAGCAAATACCTCTGGCCGGAACCCGCGGAACCCCCACGAGCCGGCTGGAGAGGTTTGCTTCTCCAAACCAACCAGGGAAATGGCTAATCACCTCAGGCCCTCTATTCATAACTCCCAAACTTTGGAGGTATTCCCTATTTCCAAGGTAATGGTAGATGGAGGCGGAGCCATCAACCTCTTCTCCGCACAAGCGCTGAGCAAGGAGGGGGTAGAAGAGAGAAGGATCTAATTCCAACAATGCTGACCGTCACCAACTACTGGGGGCATCACTAAAAATCATGGAATTCTGGACGGGAGATGTCATTGTTTGTACTTAACAAAAAGCTTAAAATTGCATTCTTTGTGGTGGACACTACTTCTACTACCTACAATGCATTGTTCGGAAGAGACTTGGATTCACCAAAGCCTCTGCGTTCCCTCTACTCTACATCCGCGCTAGCCCTTTGGCATGAAGAAGGTTACATGGAGATAGTAGAGGCCGATCCACGCCACTTCTCCTTCTGCCATGTGTTTGAAGCAAGGTACTATCATGATGACCTTGGTCCTTTCACTTTCTTTGGAGTCAACCAACGGCCGCCCTCATGGTGTCACGGCCCAAAGGCTCATTGAAGACGTTTGCCAGTCTCCCAGAAGACCGGAATAGGCTTTTTGTTCTTAAACCTCCAGAGCTCCAATGTTTAGTCTCAATGAGCAGGAAAAGGATCGAGCTAATAATCCGATCCATTACAAAAAGATTGTTGATGTGGGAAGAAAGGAAACTCATTGCGAGAATCAGCCTATTAAGATGGGTATTTTATCACATGAGAGCATCGAAGAACAGGTAAGAGAGTTTCATAGAAGGAAATATTGGACTTTGCACCAGGGGCATACCAGACCATCCCCTACCGGAAGAGAAGATCCATTACAGGAGATTAATCTAGGGATAGAAGAGGATCCAAGACCTACTTTGATTAGCGCACTCCTTGGAAGAACCACTCAAGCGAAATCATCGCACTTTTGCATGATTTCAGGGATTGTTCTGGCATTATCATGAAATGCCTGGATTGGACAGGAAATTGGTTGAGTACAAGCTGCCTTTAGAAGAAGGCTACCTTCCAGGCAAACAGGCCAGAAGAAGAATGTCCATGGAAAGAGTAATTAAAAGTCAAAGAAGAGATAGAAAGGTTGCTCAAGGCACGTTCATCAGGCGAGCCATTTACACTTGATCCTTGGTTAAGCCAATATTGTCCGAAGTTTTAAAAAGAAAACATGGGAAGGTAGGATCTCTGCTGGATTACAGGTAACTCTACCATCCCCCAAGGATGAATATCCTATGCCAATGGAGATATGTTAGTAGATGGAGCGCTCACGACCAAATGTTATCTTTCATGGATGGCAAAGCAGGATATAATCGAGAATCATGGTGGCAGAAGAAGACATCCACAAGAGAGCCTTCATGTGTCCAGGGCATCTAGGTTCTTTTGAATACACTGTAATGCCTTTTGGCTTAAGAAACATATGAGCCACTTATCAAAGAGCAAATGAATTCGTTTTCCATGATATGATAGGACATTCTGATAGAAGTATATATAGATGATGTGGTGATAAATCTCCGGAAGAGAAAATCATGTATCAAACCTAAGAAAGGCATTTCTAAGGATGAGACAACATAAATTGAAAATGAATCCTAAAAAATGTGTTTTTGGAAGAGGCAGGAAACTTCTTGGGATTTTTGGGTACATTAGAAGAGGCATAGAGATTGATAAAAATAAAGCAAAGTCCATCATAGAAGCCTAACCACCGGAACAAGAAAGAACTGGAGAGTCTCTAGGAAAAATTAACTTCCTAAGAAGATTCATATTCAATTTGGGAAAAATTCAGCCTTTTTCTTCCTTGTTAAAGCTAAAACAGGAAATAACTTTCAAGTGGAAAGAGCAACACAGCGAGCTTTTGAAGAAATCAAACATTACCTCTCAATTCCGCGTAGCTTCGTCCCCACCAAAGAAGGGCAGACCACTAAGCTCTATGTATCCGCATCAGAAACCCGTCTGTTGGAAGCTTGTTAGCTCAAGATAACAAGGGAAGGAAAGGAAAGTGGAGCCTGACTATTCTGAGAGAATTTTGCCAGAAGTAGAAAGAAATTACTTCGCAATTGAAAGGCTTTGTCTGGCTTTGTACTTTAACTGCTATAAAACTCAGGCACTACATGTCCTGCCATTTACCACTACATCATTACCAAGAGAGTCTAATCAAATATATGCTAACAAGGCCAATGTTGAGGGAGAAATTGGGAAATGGACTCTGGCTTTACAGCAATTTGCTTTTCAGGTATGTCCCTGGAGAAAGCTGTCAAGGGACAAGCTTAGCGGATTTCTAGACGATCATCCAGGAGAAGAAATTGAAAATATGGATTCTTTGGACATAGCAAATGTAGATTTACTGACAAGAGCTCATGTTTGCCTTAACAATCCCATTTATTCGATTCATCTCACACCATGGAAGCTGTATTTGATGGATCAGGAGACTAACTTCCGAGAGGAATTGTTCTAGAAGAACCTTAGGGAGTCAGACATTGTTATTCTTTTCCAATTGAATTTCCAATGCACCAGAACAGAGCCAAATATGAAGCTCTAATCATTGGCCTTGAAATGTTGGTAGAACTCCGGAGTGCAGTTTGTGGAAATCTTGGGAGACTCTATGCTTGTTTTAAAGCAGAATTGCTGGAGAATACAAATGTTTGAACCCGCTTTAGCTGTCTATTTAGTAGGATAGGAATTGTTGACAAATTTAGGGAAGCCAGCTGGGAACACATCCCAAGAGAAGAGAACTTTGCAGCCAATGAACGGCTCAAATTGCTAGGAATACAAATTCCGAAGACTGTGTGAGAGGATTATTAAGGTGGGAAGAGAAGAGTCTACCATCCGTTCTGAGCCAGTAGGAGGGAATGGAAATAGACGTCGAATTCGCCTTAATCGCTGAGGATGATCGGAGAACTCCCATCATAAGCTATTTACAATACCCAACCTTGCCTTCTGAAAAGAAAGTCAGAATCATGGCTCTAAATTATCTTATGTGGAATGAAGATTTGGTCCGAAAAAGTAAGGATGAGATATTGTTAAGATGCTTGGGAAAAGAAAGAATACATTGAAGGTCATGGGAGAAACCCACGAAGGGATATGTGGAGCACATCAAGGTGGAAGAAACATGTGTTGGCTGATTAGAAGGTATGGCTATTTCTGGCCAACCATGATGAAAGATTGCATTGATTATGCTAAGGGATGTGAAGCTTGTCAAAGACATGGACCAATCCAGCAGGTTCCTTCGGTTCCCATGAATCCAGTAGCTCAAGCCGTGGCTATTCAGAGGATGGGCAATGGACCTCATTGGCAAGATTTATCCAGCCAACAGCCAACAACATTGTTTCATCATTGTAGCCATCGGATTATTTTACCAAATGGGTGGAAGCCAAGCCTGTTAAGTTTACTACGTCTCAAGAAATCATCACCTTCATAGAAGAACAGATCATACAGAGATTTGGCATTCCAGAATCAATCACTACCGACAGGGGATCTTCTTTCATACCCGGAGATATGCTAGATATGGCAGAGCGTTCAATTTCAAGCTGCCTCAATCACTCCTTATTATGCTCAAGCCAATGGAGATGCATAATCAAGTAACAAAGTAATAATCAATATCATCAAAGAAATGCTTGAGAAGAATCCAAAGCAATGGCATGAGAGCTGCGAGAAACTTTATGGGCGTACAGACTTCAAAAGGGAGGCGACGGTATTACTCCATATGTTTGACTTATGGTCATTTATGCAATTCTACCTATGGAGATAGCAGTCCAATCCCTCAGAATTGCCCATCAAAACGAATTGGTTGGAGAGGATAACAACCAGGCCATGTTATTAGAACTGGAAGGGTTGGACGCAAGTAGGATTGATACCCTCAACAAACTCTTAGCAGGAACAAAAGCTTGTTCAAGAGCATACAACAAGAGAGTTAAAAACAAGAGTTTTGAAGAAGGAGAGATAGTCTGGAAGAAGCTCTGCGTCTTTCCTAACACATATAGCCGGTTATGGAAAATGGTCACCAACTTGGGAAGGACCTTTTATAATTAACCAAATCCTGGGATTAGGGGCGGACAACTATAGGATCGAGATGGAGAGGTTTATGCTGCGCCAATCAATGGCAAATGGTTAAAGAAATTCTATCCAACTATGTGGGACTCACAAGTTGTGAGGGCAGATCTTGGATAGAAAGGCAACAACTTGAAAACGTTGTCTTGATTTTGTTTTAGTTCTAATTCTGGATCAAGTGTAATCTTTTATTTTAGTTTATCAAGAGAAATCAAAATTCCAAAATGAATAAGCTTTTATTTAAATAGTCACTTCGGTGACCAAGTAGTTCATTACAAATCCGAAAATTAAAAAATTAAAATCCTAGTTTTTTGAGGGTCTCCTGAGACTAGTCTTCTTAATGGAAAGCTCCTTTGAAGCAACACCCCTTGATGAATTGAAGCCTCTGCAACTTCCAGAGCTGGCCTGAGGCTGAAACCATGCTTTGCACAAGGAAGGTAGCCATGGTCTTAGAACTAGTTCACCACCCAACCCTGCCTGCACCTCCCTGCGTCCGCTCAGCCGTTTCTGGAGTTCTTCAATCTCGTTTTCCAGCCTGCCCCAGTGGCCTTGGCCTCTTTGTACCCGCGGACCATCTACCAGCTCCGCCTTCCGTTTGCATAATCAGCCAAGTTGGTATCATGGGTTGCCTTGCGAGAGTTCCAGGAAGTCTGAAGGAGGTCTTGGACATCCTCATAGCGATCATGAAGATTGAGCACATCTCTGGCCAGGTTCAGACTTATCTCAAGAATTGGCTTGGGAGCCACGTCTTGCCTGTGACCAGGAGGTCCAGATCCTTCATCAGCGGTTCAACAGCCTTCCCGCTTCCCTCCAATTCCAGTCTGAGGAGACTGCCAGGTTCACCCTCCTCCATTGCCTCACCCTGCAGCCTTGAACTTGGCCTTGCTGGGGGTAGAATGAGTTTCTCCAGCCTGTCCAGCTGGGCGTCCAAGTCCATAGCTTCAAACTCAGCCAATTCCCGGGGTGAGACAAGGAAGGCTGTGATGGCTGAAACAGGACGAGATTGGATAGGCATCTGCAAAATCAAGATTGTGGATTAGCGAAAAGGGGCAAGAATCAAAGGAAAATTCACGACGCTATAAATACTTAGAAGCGCAAGAACAGGCTTCAGAGGGCTAATCACCACCTGCCACGGTTCCTGGAGTTTCCTGACTTCCACCTGAAAAGGAATACAAGTTCAAAGGAAGCAAGGAGATGGTAAGAGCGAAGGAATGGGAGAAGAAAATACTACAAGAAATTACCAAGGGTTCAGAAAGAGGAGCGGCCAATTCTACCTCTGGTTCTGAAGTAGCAACTGGAATTTCCATTTGTTCCACATACCCTTCCTTAGATTGCTCTCGCGAGTCAACGCGGAGGAACTCCACCCTCTGCCCTTACTCGCCTCCATAGGCTCCAATACAGCCGCAGGCTCCGCGCTGCTCCCCAGTTTCTGATATTGTCCGTTCCGCCCGAGCAACAAAGTGGGTTCTGCCGTTCTCCGAGACCCGAAATGCAGGTGGGACCGGTCGGAGCTATCACAGGGACTTCTGCCGTTCCACTCGGCTCTGAAATAGAATGCTCTAGGTGCTCCTCAGATGCTGGAGCTGCAGTGGAATGTTCAGCCTCCGTGTCTTCGAAGGCGGCCAGTTCTCCGAGCTAGTCAGCTCTGCCCGGGAATGGCGCGCGTTGGCTGGGCCAAGGCAATGCTCTCTGCTATCACCTCCCCGCGGAATCTCCTCCTAAACAAACAAACAAACAGAAATCAGAAGCTAGAAAGAAAAAGAAAAGAACATGTCCAAAGAACCAAGAATCCAGTCTCACCTCTCTTCTTCAAAATCTTTCCCCTTTCTTTTCTGAAGGGTTTTCCGTTGCTGCCCTTGCCGCTTCTCCTGCCCAACGAGCCTCAAAGGCCTCTCGCAGACCTACCATCAAGTTCTGAGGTTTCGTTGGATCTCCGGAGTAGTGCCTTCCGTCTCATCAAGACTCTTACTTCACTCCCCTTCCTAAGTCTTTTAGACCTAGTAAGAGGAGGAGGAGGAGGACTGGCAGTTTAGCACAGAACGAGTAAAAGTCAAAAGGGAGAACAAAAAGAAATAAATCAAAAGAAGGAAAATCTAACTACCAGAATCCTACCATAAGTCTCAGGCTCGAGGCACCGCCCTTAGCAAGGGCACTTTCTTTTCTTTTCTTCCCAACCGAGGGGTAGCAACAACAACAGCTTGTTCTGCCACGTCTTCATCCTCTCACCAGAGGGAGGCTCTAAATCCCCAAGGCAATGACAGAAGAAACTACGCAAAGAATAGGAAGAATCAGAGAAGTTCCAATAAGGAAGGAGGAAGAAACAGAAAATTGAAGAGGCTTACCAAGTATTTCTCCAGCTTGCCTTGCTCCTCCACCTATTTTTCTTCACCAGGGAAGGGCCTGGTATGGACAGAACAGGATTATTTTTAAATCCACAAAGCAAAGAGAGAAGGAGAATGGACAGAATCCAGAAAATACCTTCTATGAATTGAGCATTGACATCTTTGATGGTCCGCACCACAAACTTCTTAGCCTCTACCTCTGATGAACAGTCCCAGGAAGTCCAGCCTTCAAAAAGAACTTGGAAAGGCATCAAATGAGGGAGGAAGGACATGGCATCTAGCTTTCCACCAGTCATCAAAATCGGCAAAACTGGAGGTGTTCAGCTTCCAGGAAGGAAAGAGGGCGTCTGAAGTGTTGTTAATCTTATTCACGCGCATCTAGCAGCCTTATGCACCTCCAAGTCGTCCAAATCGCTCCAGGAAGTCCCTCGATTACAGCTTCTGGAAAATTTGAAAGGGATGACCTGAAGGACAGACCAGCTGCCTTGCACAAGAAGTTGGGATGATAGACTTCTGCCCTAGATGAGTTTGGAGGCTTTCCTCCTCCATGAGGAAGGTCCCTCACAAGAGCTACACTTAGGAATTTCTTCCTGAAGTCTATTCTGCTGCTCTCTTCTTCCGGTTCCTTCTCCAAGAGTCGATGTCCAGGCTGGACCCAGGGATATGTCCTCCTAATCACCAACTGCCATCTAGCTTCAGACTCTTAGCATCATGCCTGGAACCACATTAGGTACTCTTCAATGGAACGCTTGGGCACTTCTGCCGTCACCAGGGGAAGAACCAGAACTTCATCTTCAGGCAGAACTGTTAGGAACAAAAAGTTTGGGAAGTATACCTGAGCCGAGACTTGGATCATCCTGAAACGAGCCTGAGCAGTTAGGTTCAGGGGATTCTCCAGGGTGGCTGTGTGCGAGTCTTGAAGAGATGAGCCAGACTGAAGGTCCGAGCCCAACGTCAGGATGGTTGTGAAGAGCCTCAGCCAAGTGCCTGGTACTCAAGCATAACTGCAGAGGAGCGATTCGGAAACATCAAAATTGCTGAGCCAATACAGGAGGAACAACATGTGTTGTTGATCCTTGTCCTTCTCCGTGCTAAACTTTCTCAGATAATTGGAGAAAGAACCGTTCCTGATTGATGGAGGAGGAGAAATGGTGAAGGGCTTGGCCAGCTTCTCTTGATTCTTCCTTCGATGGTAATCACCGACGGCATCTACAGGTCTTCCATGAGGTCTGAACCCAAAAATCTGAGCCATATCCAGGGGGGGTTGGCGCCATTGGACCCACCGCGAAAGTCAAAGGTATTGCTGGCAGAATTCCAAGAACATAGAGGAGGCAACAAGCAGATTTTCATCCCGAGTAATGGATTGCTTGGACAACAGGATTGCATCATAAATCTCTGCTCTCTTCCAATAAGCTCCATATCTAGGAAGAAGCTTGTCAACCCAATCCGCCCATTTCAAATAACTATTCCTCACTTCACTTGGACGGGAATGAGCGGCTTAGATTCTTGCTAACCCAAGAATAGGAAGAAAGGGCAGAATTGTTTTCAAAACAGATGGGAGCTACTGCATCCCTTTTCATCAGCTCCTCCACCTTGAGTTGGGAGAGAGCCAAACCAGTCGAGGCCCCAGGATTAAAGTATCCTCAAAGAGATGGAGAACATTCTCGTCCAGTTTTTGCCAATCAAGTGGTGAGTCCCTTCAAAATCTCCATGGCGTGGGCATCAATTCCTAACCCAGGAATGTACCTGGAGGAATGAGGAGGAGGCGCTTTGAGAACGAGTTTTGGGAGAGGACATTTTTCTGGAGTAAATTTGGCGCGCCCAAGCCGAAAGAAGAAAGCCCACGACATTTCCCAAGCCATTTGTTTCAAAGCTCTCAGCCCATCAACACGATCCGGCCCGTTAACGATTAGACAGATCAAAACAAATGAACGCGGCCCAAAACGTTAAGAGGCCTGGGAACAGTGGGACGAGGAAAGACTTGGGCCTCGAAGAAATTCAAAATTAGGCTCAAAAGTAAACTAGACTCAAGCTGGTCTTCAAAATCGGAACAGTCCCACGTGACCCTGGCTTGGAAAAGTCAATAAAATCGGCTCGAGTTAAAATTCGAAGAGAGACAGGGCATAAAAGAAGAACGCTTCTGAAAGAAAACTCAGTGGCCAGGAGATCAAACCCCGTTTTAAATAGTCAAAAGATATTTTCTGTTTTAGAAAAAAACACCATTTCCAAGGGATAAGAGACTCCGCCTCTATGAAAATGAGATAAGCAGGAAACGGGAGCTGTTCAAAGCTGAGAACTTACCATCTCAAAACTCCAGACTCTTGCAAAAGCAGTTGAAATGGAAAAACAGGCATGGCACCCCATCAAAAATAGAAAGCAGTCACCTCAAGAACTCTTCGTTGAGTGCTTATTTGCCAGAAATTGGATGGAACCCCGTTTTGTTTCAATTAAAAACTAGAAAGATCTTTTGATTACTTGCCGCCCACTCTAAAAAACATTTCTTATATATACAAGAGAGGGTGAAGAGAACAAAACACAATCAATCAAACAACCAAAAACCTCAGGTCAAAAGACAAACACTCAAATGATCACTTGATCACAAAAATCCTAAACAAGTTCCAACAGACTTCAAGTCTTGAATATTTCAAATTCAAAAGCTTTTCAACAAGCTTGCAGAATCATCCTATTTTTTCCCAGGCAAAGGAGTTAGATCACTGCTTCTGATTTGAATCCCAGGTCACTAGTCAACAATAACGAGATTTCTCTCGTTACAAATTTGGTTCAGGAAAAGCCAAGATAAGCGGAGATTTCTCAAATATGAAAACCTCAACAAATTTATGAAGAGCCCGTGAAGCAGGCACAGGTGTTACATCCCATTTCCAGCTCAAGTCGAGCCACTTCTGCCCTTTCAGACCTGGAGAAGTCCCAGTTCTGCCCATCCAAAAGCCGTCCAGGGCTTGAAATAGATTAAAGCTCTGCCAAACTCAAGCTTTGGTATCGATTTGCAGCCGAAGCCTAATAGTTGAAGCTGTTCAAAGTCCAGTCCAGACCACAGACACACCTAGTCTGAGCCCGAAGAAGGAGGCAACCAACCAGGCAGAAATGGAACCACAGCCCTCTCTTTGTCTTTATATAGTCAGTTTTCCCTTTTTGAGTCTTGTAAAGGGGAGTTCTGGCTCGAAATTGGTTCAATCTGTCATCATTCACTTCTGGCCAGAACTATCGATTTTCGTAATTCTAAAAAATTGTAAAAGTCCTTACCGAGTCTAAGGCATAGAAAAGAACTTACTTGGGAGATATTCCTCACCCAAATTCACAATCGTTTTGTTCAAAGTCAGGAACTTGGGGCGCAAGTTATTTTTACTATAAGTCCGTTAGGGTTGAAAAATTGCTAAGACTGCACGCTCGCACACTAAAGAAAGTTGATTTGCTGACCAAAACATGGTCTTTGAATTAATGGGGAACTTTGCCCTATCATCTCAGGAAACAAATCAAAACGGGTAAACATGTATACACATTTACGTCATGAAATATATAAAACTATCGTCTTATTTCCATTCATGGTCTAAGAGACCGTTTAATAGGACGTCGCTTTTTTAGTGTTACCGTCGTTGTTTGGTATTATTACGTCGTTTCTTTTTAATAACCGACGTTGTTTTCCTTGCAGGTTAATTAAAAATGGTTTCGAAATCTCAAAACAAGGAAGCTTGAAGCGTCAAAGGCTAAATCAGGTTCAAAGGCACAAGGGGATGAAGCCAAATCAGTTTCAAAGGCTCAAGTGGAAGAAGAAAAATCAACTCAAAGCAAACCCTCGAAGAGGATGAGATTTTCCTCAACCTCCGAGAAAGACTCGGAGCACAGCCACATTTGTTGAGGAGCCAAAATCTGGCCGCGGTATGAGCACAATGAGCCGTGTTGTGAAGAGGAAAATTGGGAAGGTTAAGCCTGATTGAGTTCAATAAAAAGGGCAAACCACATGGCAAGGCCGCTGTCTAGATGCAGTCTTACATTGGTGTTTTGGCACGCACCAGAGTCCCTATTGTGGACAAGAAATGGACTCAAATACCCAAGGACGTGAGGGAGCAGATTTGGGAAGTTGTTCAAATGTCCTATGTTATTGGGGATAGGTACAAGAACTTGGGTCTTGTCGTCTGCCGCCAAAAAATGGAAGGATTTCAAGTATAACGTAACTAAGCATTATATCCTTCCATTCGCACATGACAAGGAGAAATTAAAAGAAACCCCATTTCTTTAAAAGTTCATAGAGAAATTGCAATGGGATGCCTTCGTAGCTTCAAGGTTAACCCCAGATTTTGAGGCTAAGCATGCTTGCAGAGAAAGAGAGGAGGGAGAAATTGGAGTACAACCATAGGTTGTCTAGAAAAGGGTATGTTGGTTTGGAGGACCAATTGGTAGAAACCATGCCCGATATTGAAGAAATTGATCGAGCTGTTCTATGGAAGAAGGCAAGAGAAGATAAAACAGGAAACATCCCTGATCCAAAGGTTGCAAGAGAAGGCAAAACTAATCGTAAGTCTCACTAACTCTGTTCTAAATTTGAAAAACAAAGTGTTTTATTTTGGTATAGACGTCGTTTATATTTAAATAAGCGATGTTATAAAATGAACACCACGACGGGCTTAATTTACTGACTTTAAAAATGAATAGGACGTCGGTTTTTGAATAAAGTAGACGTCTAGATAGAATTAATACGACGGATTAAATTCCTCTATGAACTGCATTTTTGTTTTAAGTTTACTCATGCACACACTCTCCCTCTCTCTCTATTCACTGAAATTTGTGGTGCACAATTTCTGGAAAAGAATGCATATTTCAATCGAGTTTTTTCACTTCTTCATTAAAAATTACGACGGTTTTATCTTATCTAGACGTTAGAATGCTTATACAACGACGTAATTTTGTGCAGCCGTATGAAATTGGACATCTACGTCCTTTTTTCATAGTCCGTCGTCTTACTTTGAATACTACGACGGTCTTTGATTTATGTTTTAATCTGTTTTATTTTGAATATACGACGTATTTTTATTACCGACGTTGTAAATTGTAAACAACGACGGTATTTAAATACAGACGTTTTAATTAAAACTACGTTAGGAGTTTAAAACCGTCGTTGTTTATAATTTACAACGTCGGTATATTTATCCGTTTTACACCCTTGACTTCTAACAATCTCTTTCTCTCTTTTAGGATGATTTGCAAAAGCAAGTCTCCGAAGGCACTCTGACTGTCTTCCGGGACCAATGATGTCTTGACTCTTGCCTTGGGAACCCACGAGCATGGTGGGAGAGTCAGAGGAGCTTGTGCTGCGTTACCCCAACTGAGTCTTCAATTTGCCGAAACAGGAGAGAGTGAAATTTGGTGACAAATTGAAGGAAAGTGTGAGGGAGGCAGTCTAGAGAAGAGACCTTGAGGATTGAGGCGAAGTCAAGGGAAACTATAATGGAAGGTCAGAGAGAAAAGAGGGAGGCTATGTTGGCATATTTCCGTCAACTTTACCCCAATTTTGATCCTAGCCAGATGCTCAAAACCCCAATTTCTCCAATTCCTCCGATTACTTTACCCCCTCAAGATCAAAGCCCAAAAAATCCAATGCCTGATAAGGAAAGCTGCTCTGGGGCCACTGGTATCAGATCCCTAGCTTTGGAATTAGAAGATCCGAAGCCTGAAGCTCATACCGCGGAAAAGAGAAAGAGGACACGGAAAATCTCTGCTATTTTTCTATTTCTGCCTTTTAAATTTTAAATAGACGTCGCTCCTTTTAATATCCGACGTTAAAATTTAAAATAACGACGGTATATACGCCCGTTTCTTAAAAGACACGTCGTGTTTAGTTAAATACCACGACGCTTTTACTTGTTTTGCAAATTATTAGACATTAAAAATAACGACTGTGTTTCTCCGTCGTTAACTCTTTTATAAACCGTTGTCTATTTCATGATTTCATTAACTGCATTTTGATTAGATGACCTTTCTATAGCATAGCGACGTTATAAATTCAACACAACGACGGTTATGTATTTACCGACGTGTATAACCTTTCCTCCATCAGTATTTACTAGAAACCATCGTTTATATTATATACCACGTCTGTTTTTTGGGTTTAGTTAGAGTCGTTTATTTTAGTTCACACACAACCTAACTTATATTTCTTTATTTATTTCTTGTAATAGGATCTCTCAAAGCTAGACATGCCATCTCCTCTGTTAGCCTTATGCCAACATGTCCAGACCAAGTTGTTGCCTGCTGAGGAGGCTGTGGTAGTTCACATGCCCAAGGAGGTGTTTGACGTTGAGCATGATACTTTCCTCTTACCTGAAGATATTTTGCAGTTTGGTTCCATGGTTGAGATTGGAACCACAGTGATATCAGTATACATGAGGTAATTCTCCCTAATCCCATTTTGTTTTACATTTTCATTTCTTTTAAATTAAAATCTCATTTAATTGACTTTCATATATTTAGGTTCCTATTTGACTATTTAAAAATGGCAAATATGGTAAACCTTGTTGGCCTCGTGGACCCTGGGCTAGTGAGCTCTGGGCTGGATCAATATCAGACCGAATAAAAAACCTGACAAACCGCCTAAAAATAGCATATGGGAATCAATTTTTCTTGGTCCCTTATAATCTAGGGTTAGTACCATTTAAAGTATTTTCCTGAGCTTCTAATATTTTTCTTTGTAGTACTATTTAACCTATATGAATCATTATGTGCAGGGGTCATTGGGTGATGGTAATTGTGAGACCAGCAAGGCAGACCGCCTATTACATGAATTCACTGCCAAAACGCATGGTTGACGACGACATGAAAAATATAGTGAATACGTAAGTTGATTTCTTCTGATTTAAGATTTTTCCTATAAAGTATTTAAATAAACGACGGTTTTTAATAATCCGACGTTATAATTAAAATATAACGACGGTAAGTTATTACCGACGTGTTAATGTAACTACCACGTCAGGATTTTCTGAAAAACGTCGTTTCAATTTAACTACCACGTCATTTGGGTTTTATTTAAGAACGTTTTAATTTTTTCTGCTCAATTTTTTGTTATACAACGTTTTACTCTTACCGACGTTATAATGTTACACAACGACGGTAAGTTTTTACCGCCGTTTTAAACAAAATATCACGTCTTTTTTTAAAAACTCCGTCGTTTTGACTGATTTACCACGACGGTTACTATTTGTATTTAAATTTTTTATTTTGTCATTAACACCCTTTGTTTTCTTGTAACAGGTCAATTAAAATGTTTAACATTCATATAAATAAAAACTTACGTAAACAGCAGGCCATTTGGAAAAATCTACACGGCACTCCTGAACAACCAACAAGTGTAGAGTGTGGCTATTACGTGATGCGATTCATGAGAGATATAATTCATGATCCAGACCTACATTTCGAGAAGAAGGTAAAACGCAACATTTTAGATATACTTTTGTTTTAACTGTCGTTTGTATCTTTATAACACGTCGGTTTTTTGGTTTATTTTGCAAGTGTGAGAAGAAAAAAGATAAAGTTCAGTATAAACAAGAGGATATTGACGAAGTTAGGCATGAATGGGCAGAATTCTTGAACAACTTATTACCAAAGGATAATTGATGTAGATAAATATTTATGAACAATGTTTAGGTTTATTTTAGTTTATCTAAAATGTACATAAATATTTTGTTGTAATCAAGCGAACAAACATCAAAAAAATTAAATTTTGTTTTAAAACTTGTTTAGTTTCCGAAACACCGACGTCTGACTTCTAATTTACACGTCTTATACGTGTACACAATGGTCGTCTGCAGGAACTGGAAATATAACATCAACGGCAATTCTTAAAAACGACATGTAATAGTCATAACAACGACGGTTTATAATTAATTCATCCTGTATAAATGAATTTTGTACTTATATACTACGTCGGTTCGTATAACCTTATCGACGTCTTAATAATATACAAAGGCGGATACTCTAAATATCCGCCTTTGTATAGTTAAACCACGTCTCTAACGACCCGATCCTAAATTAATAGTTAAATATTATTTAATATTAAAGGAGCAAAAAGGTCATTTTAAGTTCGAGAGAGAATTTGGAAATTCTGATTGGACAGTTGCGTAGAGCACGTCGAGACGAGTCCGTAGACACGTAGTGGGCTCGAATCGGAGTTGTAACGAAGAAATGGCGAGCAAAAATAGGCCAGTGGTAGAATCGTAAATATTTTGAAGTTCAGTTTATTAAAAACCCAGATTTTTCCTCACTTGAAGAGCTCGACCAGTCTCAACTTCAAGAGGTGATTTCTCTACTCCGACCACCAATTCACGCAAAGACCGGTTCCGTTGGAACCACCACACTTTCCTCTTTCAGCCCCAGCCCTTCACCGCCTCGATCCGCTGCCGTCATCGCTGGAACAGCCTAGAAACGGGCGGTGTTGGAAGCTTTTCGTAAACTTTCGGCGGTTCGTTCTCCCTCCTCCGGCCACCGTTTCACGCTATCTGAGGTATGCTTTCTCACCTATTTTCCATGATATAGCTGATGGTTGGGTAGGAATCTATCAATTTTGAGCCTAGGTAGTTCAATTTTCGAAGTGGGTTTCAGCCGGTTTTGGGATCGCGTTCTGGCCACTTCCAGCTACCTTTTGGGGTTGGTCCAAGAAGAAAAGTGGTTCCAAATAGGGTGTTTTACCTAGAGTAGGAAGTTGGGCTTCGGTTTTGAAGATTTCCGGTTGCCGGAATTTGATCAAGCCACCCACTCGCGCCGGCGCTTGTGGCGGCGCGTGGGCAGCTTAGTGAAGTCACTTTCAGAACCTAAAATGATCTCTTGCTCCTCACGAGGACGTAGGAATTCGCGGATATTAATTCGAACAACGTTTGAACCCGAATGGATCTCGCATATTGTGCGATTTCCGGGTTTGATACGTTTGAACCGTTGGATCATAGTCAATTCCATATATGTTGACCTAGACATTTCCAAGATCGTATAGGATTCGACGGATCCTAAAATGGAGTCCGAATACTCAGAGAATGCCAACCCTAGGTCTAGGTTTACAGTAACCGTACGAGTGTACCATCTTGATAATTCGACCGTCCAATAGAGACCGAACTCTCGAGACGTGTGTCCTAGGTGTGTTAGAGCCTTTAGGAATGCAGCTCGGATTGAAGTGGTATCTTCGAGACCTCGAGTATTGCGGCTCGGATTGAAGTGGTATCTCGGAGACCTGGGAGTATTGTGGCTCAGATTGAAGTGGTATCTCTGAGACTGCGAGTATTGCGGCTGAGATTGAAGTGTTATCTCTAGAGACTCCGAGTATTGCGGCTCGGATTGAAGTGTTATCTCTTGAGACCCGAGTATTGCGGCTCAGATTGAAGTGTTATTTCTAGACCTGCGAGTATTGCGGCTCGGATTGAAGTGTTATTTCTAGACCTGCGAGTATTGCGGCTCGGATTGAAGTGTTATCTCCGAGACCTGCGAGTATTGCGGCTCGGATTGAAGTGTTATCTCCGAGACCTGCGAGTAAGGCGGCTCGGATCTGAAGTGTTATCTCCGAGACCTGCGAGTAAGGCGGCTTAGATTGAAGTGTTATCTCTGAGACCTCGAGTATTGCGGCTCGGAATTGAAGTGTTATCTCTGAGACCTGCGAGTAAGGCGGCTGAGATTGAAGTGGTATCTCGAGACCTCCGAGTATTGCGGCTCAGATTGAAGTGTTATCTCTCGAGACCTCCGAGTAAGGCGGCTCGGATTGAAGTGGTATCTCCGAAACCTGCGAGTATTGCGGCTCAGATTGAAGTATTATCTCTAGACCTCCGAGAAATGCAGCCCGGTTAACTTTGCGTTTCCGAGACCTGAGGATGGAATTGACGATATATTTATGTCACAAGAGAAAGACGGATATATATATATATATATATAATTATTTATTTATGAACCTTACATGAGTTCGATACCAGGGTATTTGAAGCTTGTTTATTTTATTTTATGTTATTTTAATTCGATTTGCTTTCATTTATCTTATTTTATTTTATTTAAGTTGTTTGCCTTGATCTTTTTATTATTGGATATGGTATTAAATAGCTCAAGTATTTCTAGCATACTTTGCCCCTCGAGTTTTAGAGATCTCGGAACCGAGGGAGCGAGGAGTGCGGATCAGGTTGACCAAATGTCTCCTGAGTCCAACGAGGATTACAGGGGCGGACGTGTCACCAATGATGTCACGAGGAATTAGTAGTTATGACTTTCCAAGAATGATTACTTGAATCTAAATACTTTTATTCCATCATTTTAATATTGTTATTGCCATGTGAGTAATGCCAGTAAGCTGGGAACAAAAAGCTGAACTGAAATAGCAGAGCTACGTGTGGCTTGATCCCTCAGGAAGGGTACATAGGCAGCCTTTTGTTACAAGGTGCAGCCACGAGTTGGAGTCTCTGAGATTGTTAATGTATTATGGATATTCTGAGAGCTGAGATGAATTTTATTAGCTGAATGATTTATTTGATTTATTGAGGCCTGAGGCCAGAATAATATGATGCTTGACTTTTGATATAATTTGATACATACTGGAGTTGGGTTATATTTTTATATGCTTGTTTGACTGGTGAAAGTTTTGGGGAAATGATCATTTTTATAGGGGAGACTCTGCCGAATTTTTGGTAGAAGTCGAGTCTTGAAATTCTTTGGATTTGATTTAGAAGGGTATTGGTCGTTTGTTCCGGCACCCGCCAGGTGTCGAACACGCACAGGGTTCGGCTCGGATTCCAAAGTGGAATTTGGGTTGGTCCTGTCAACGTCGGTCATATAAACTAAAATGACGTGTAATAGTCATAAAAACGACGGTTTATAATTAATTCATCTTGAATAAATGAATTTTGTACTTATATACTACGTCAGTTCGTATAACCTTATCGACGTCTTAATAACATACAAAGGCGGATACTCTTAAATATCCGCCTTTGTATATTTAAACGACGTCGGTTATATACACTAAAATGACGTGTAATAATCATAACAACGACGGTTTTTAATTAATTCATCCTGTATAAATGAATTTTGTACTCATATATTACGTCGGTTCGTATAACCTTATCGACGTCTTAATAATATACAAAGGCGGATATTCTTAAATATCCGCCTTTGTATATTTAAACAATGTCGGTTAGAAAAAGACGTCGTTTTATATTAGTTTCGATGTCAGTTTGTAATGTGTAACGTCGTTGTAAAGGGATACAACGTCGGATAGCTCTTTTTCATTTAATTTTTAATGACTTTTATATTTTATTTAATTCCATATTAAATTCAAAACTAAATCCAAAAATTAAACTGAAAACTACCAAGCATTGGAATATTGTCTCTATCCTAAAGCTTTAAAAAATATAATTTTGGAAATATTTTTTTTATTGTATTTAATTACTAATATTAATAATATATTCAAAACAAAATCCGAAAATATACCGGCAAATTCGATGCACTGATTCGAGACAATATCTTGCCCGTTAAGGCCTGAAAAATGTAATTTTAGTTTTCAAAGTTCGAATGATAACAAAATTCAAACAAATTTAGAGACAAAGTATGGTACTCCTTATACTTTACATAACATAACCCTAAAGTTTATGTGATTCATTGGTGCCCATAAATTCAAAATTATGAAATCCATATTTTAGCCTACTATTGTAGAAGGCATTGTTGTAAGGAGTCCATAGCAATTTTCGGTTCATTTTTCTCGTACTTGTGTATTTTTTTAAAATTATTGTAAAATTTAGGGTTTAGGGTTTAGGGTTTTTTGAAACGACGCGGTTTTCTCCCGCTATTTTTGGTCAACTACATAAACGAAGACTAATTGTATTCGGTTTACGTCGTCGGTTATTAAATAGCGACGTTCTTTATGTTTACAACGTCGGTCTTTTATAGAAACCGCCGTTGTAAGTAAGAATTAGACGTCCATGTAAGTGTTGACCGTCGTCTTTGAAAAACGCGGTACTTTAAAATTTTTGACCTCGACCTAAAATTTTCAGAATTTCCCTTTAACCCTCAAATAGTTCATTCTCTCTCTTCAACATAAATTTGTCTGAAAGTTTTCGTTCTCCTAACTCTCTCTCAATATCCATGTAAGTACAACTCTAGTCCCTTTAACCCTAATTCTCTCAGCTCTCTCTCAAGCTTTTGTTATATTCTCTCAGCTCTCTCTCAAAGCATTGGGTATGTAGATTCTCCAAGATCTCTCTCAAAGCATTGGGTACGTAGATTCTCCAAGCTCTCTCTCAAAGCATTGGGTACGTAGATTCTCCAAGCTCTCTCAAGCAGTTGTTATATTCTCGTAGCTCTCTCTCAATATCCATGTAAGTACAACCCTAATCTCTTCTTAAATCCATAAATGTTTTCGTTGGTTGCTATATTAGGGTTCTTTTATGTTTTGGTGTTTTATGTAATAATTGCTCTCTGTTTGGGTTCTTTTATGTTTGTTTGGCCATGGGTTCTTGGAAAAGGAATGGGGATGGGAGATTTAAGCTGTTTTTTTTTTAACTGACGACGGTTGAAAGATCAAATCGTCGTCCAAATGTTTATTATACGTCGGTTGTTCATTTACTCCCGTTGTCTGAAGTTTTAAGCCGCAACTGGTAGCCTAAAGACGACTGTTTCTCCATTAAACGTCGTCTTTAGACTACCAGAACACCGTTCAAATTTCTGAGTTTGGGTATCTTAATGACGATGGTGACTATAGATGCCGTCGTCTGAATGTATATTAAACGACGATTATTTTTTTCAAACCGTCGTCTTGTCCATGTTTTATATTTAATTTTCATTTTGTTCTTTGCTATTTGAATGAGGTAGTGTTTCATTGCTGGTCTTTCCACTTTAATATATATATATATATATATATATATATTTATATGAATTTGATAAAGTGTGAGATGGATAAGTTATGGATGCATGCGGATAGAAGATCGAAGACATATGAGTTAGGGGTGGAAGGATTTTTGAATTTTGCGTTAGAAAATCTTGGAAATACAACTGAGATTCGTTGTCCATGTGTTAAATGTGGGAATATTCGATTGTTTGGGGTTGGAATTATAAGGGAACACTTATACTTTAATGGAATTGACCAAAGCTATAAGATTTGGACATGGCACGGAAAACCTTGGGAATGGACTACCAATGCTAGTAGAAATGTGGAAGAAGATGAGCAAAGTAGGTTCAGTTATGTTTCTGAAGAATTAGGGATGGATGATAATGATTTTGCCAATAGTGGATCTGATCCTTATGAGTTTGCCAATGTGATTGGGGATGGCGATGAACCCTTGTACCCTGGTTGGCAGTGAGTACACGAAGTTGTCGGCTTTGGTGAAGTTATATTATTTGAAAGCAAAACATGGGATGAGTGATGTTTGCTTTACAGAATTATTGATACTTCAAGGAGAATTTCTTCCAGAAGGAAATACACTACCTTCCTCTATGTACGAGGCAAAAAAGACTTTGTCTGCTTTAGGGATGAGTTATGAGAAAATCCATGCATGTCCCAATGACTGCATTTTGTATCGGAAGGAGTATGAGAATGCAACTAATTGTCCTACTTGTGGTATCTCAAGGTGGAAGGAAACCAAGGATGGGTTCTTGAAAGAGGGTGTGGCAACGAAGGTGGTGTGGTATTTTCCTCCAATTCCAAGGTTTAAAAGGATGTTTCAATCACATAAGACAGCTAAGAGTTTGACTTGGCATGCTGCAAGAAATCAGTTGACGGTTATATGTCTCATCCAGCGATTCCCCGTCTTGGAAATTTGTTGATGAAAAATTGCCCGACTTTGGTAATGAGCCAAGAAACTTGAGATTGGCTCTCTCATCTGATGGATTCAATCCCCACAGTTCTTTAAGTAGCAGATACAGTTGTTGGCCAGTTATGTTAGTTACATATAATCTCCCACCATGGCTATGTATGAAGCGGAAGTTCATGATGTTGACCTTACTGAATTTCCGGTCCTAAACAGCCCCGGAAATGATATAGACGTCTACTTAGAGCCTTTGATTGATGATTTGAAATCTCTGTGGGATGGGATTAGAGGAGTGTATGATGCCCACATAGGAGAATACTTTACACTTAGAGCTGTATTACTGTGGACAATTAATGATTTTCCCGCTTATGGAAACTTATCTGGTTGTGTTGTTAAAGGATATAAAGCTTGTCCAATATGCGGCGATGATACACCTAGTCACAGGTTGAAAAATGGCCACAAAATTTGTTACATTGGGCATAGAAAGTGGTTACCAATCAATCATCCATATAGGAGGCAACGTGCAGCTTTTAATGGGAAACCTGAATATGGCATGCCTCCCGAGCCATTAACAGGAGAAGAAGTGCTGCATATGGTTGAAGATATTAATTACATATGGGGCTCGAAAAATGGGGGAAGTGTTGGTGAGAATGATGGTGACAGAGTTTGTGGGAAGAAGAAATCAAAATTCTTTAATCTCGAGTATTGGAAATATCTCCCTGTGAGGCATGCCCTAGATGTTATGCACATTGAGAAGAATGTTTGCGATAGTATCATTGGTACATTGCTAGAGATCCCTAGAAAAAATAAAGATGGGATTGCTACTCGGTTAGACTTATTGAACATGGGGGTAAAAATTGATTTGCAACCCCGAGTATGGAGAAAGACGTACTCGCTTTCCTCCAGGGCCTTGGAATTTGTCAAGAGCAGAGAAGAGAGCGGTTTGCAATTCTTTTTATGGTATGAAGGTTCCTGAAGGTTATTCTTCAAATATAAAAAATCTTGTATCTTTAAAAGATTCAAGACTTCTTGGCCTTAAATCTCATGATTGTCATACCTTGATGCAACAATTGCTCCCTGTGGCAATTCGTTCTGTTTTGGAGAAGCCTGCAAGGTATGCAATAACTCGATTGTGCTTCTTCTTCAATGCTATATGTGATCGGTTCATAATTGTATATCATTTTGTACCATTCTAGCTTATGATTTGGTTATGTTTTTGAGTTAAACTTGTGCTTTTAATCCTTTCTGTGTTTATCTTTCAGTTCATTGAGCTTTAGGTAATAATGATGGCTTTGGATAATAAATGATGCAATCCATGCATGTTAGGGCCTAATTTGGATGAATTGATGAAGAGCTTAAAGACAAATTCATAATGGCTACAGCCCCCTGCCAGTCCAGTTCCGTAGGTCATATCGTAAGCTTTGTTTCAGCAATCTACATAGCTCGAATGAGGACGCATTCTTCATGAAAGTTGTTCCAATGGGAGTGTACTATAACATATCCAAAATTCAGCCTCATTGGATAACTATGGAGTCTGTTACCTAGCAAACACAGAGCCATGCTCATGATGGATTTTATCAGCACGGAAAATGAGTTAGCAATTTGTTTCGGCCTTAACTTCCTCCTCCGACCTTGGATTGGCCCAAATAACATATGGCTGGAAAGAAGACATTCTGAACTTCAATTTTGAGTGCTTAAAGTCCTAATTTGCTTAAGGGAAGCCCAATTCGTAAGCCCTTGAAGTTGCTGGTCATGCTGACCTTAGGATGAGCTATCATTTCTGGTTGGATGCTTGGTCATGGTGAGCTAGGCATGAGCTATTGTAGCTGGTTGGAAGCTTGATCATGGTGACATGAAGATGAGCTAGGGCTGCTGGTGGGATTTATTGGACAAGTGCATCAACCATTTCAGATTTTCTAATTCAAGTGCATCAACCATTTCAGATTTTATAATTCAAGTGTTGTATGCATTAGTCTTTTTGAATTCAGATTTTCACTTCCCCTAGGCCTATAAATAGGGAGGTTCTCTAAGATTGTAATCACACCCCAAGGGGGGGAGCTCTCAAACACTTCTCTAGAGCTCCCTTCCCTTCTCTCCCTCAAATTCTCTTAGTTTCATTTTCTAGTTTTCAATTGTAGTAATGAAATATTTGTGCTGAAATTCTGCTTAAGTATTTCTTAGTTCTACTTTACTTTTCCTTATGTACATTCTTTCTTAAGTTTCAAGTTTGATTAGTTTCCAAGTTTCAATTATGGTTTTTGTTCTTATTCATTATGCTTATAAGTTAATATGCTTGTTTGAATGATTGATCACCATTTAGGCTTGCATGTTAGCTATCTTGGTTTGAATTAAGAGTATACACCATGCTTTAATTCGAATTGAACTATGAATAGGAAGAGTATGTATGGACATTCGACAACAGGGATTAGATACATACTTGGTTGTTTAAATTGTTCTTCTATGCTTAATGGGTTCCTAATGCTTAATTTTAGGTTAGACAACAAATGATCAAATTAGGGAATTAGGAACACAAGGTTATGACCAAACACCATGGCTTAATCATACATTAGCTAGAATCAATCCGTTAATCTAATTGAACTTGGGAACTTATCTACTTGAGTTAGTTATTTTCTTTCTTTCTTGTTTTATTTATTTCCTTTCTTTTTCATTTCTATTTTGTGTAGGGAAACTAAATTGGATCATTCAATCACCAATCCTCGTGGGATCGACCTCGCACTTACATACGCTATACTACCGAACGGCTCGTGCACTTGCGAGTATCACAAGTTGAGCATGCAGTTGAACCCATTTTGGTGCAGCTGAAATCCACACAACAATATGTGCAAAGACGGTAGATGTTTCCAATCTAGATAAGTTGGAAGAAGATGTAGTAGTTACTTTGTGTTTGCTTGAGAAGTACTTTCCCCCCTCATTCTTTGATATCATGGTTCATCTAGTAGTACATCTTGTCAGAGAAGTTCGTCTATGTGGGCCAGGATATTTTAGATGGATGTATCCGTTTGAAAGATATATGAAAGTGCTAAAGGGGTATGTTCAGAATCCGTACTCGTCCCGAAGGTTGCATTGCTAAGCGGTATATAGCTGAAGAAGCTGTAGAGTTTTGTACCGAGCATTTATCTGATGTTAGAAAGAGAACAAAGTGGATACAAGATAAGCACAATAGCACTTTCATTCAATGGCTACGCTTTAAGGTATATATGTTATTGAATGACATATTGAACTTATTTTAATTTTCTTTCTTTCTATATATATGTTAGATTGAATTAAGATATATGTTTAATTTGCAGGTTCAAAGTGAATTTAATGGGGAAGACTATAATGGCATATCAGAAAATTTGAGGTGGTTAGCAGCTAGTCCAAGCATGGCAGTGCCATCATATATGAGCTATCTTATTAATGGTGTCAAATTTAACACCAAGGCACAAGATGATGTGCGAACTGTCCAAAATAGTGGAGTTTATTTACTTGCACATACTATGCAAGTTGCTAGTGCCAAGGATAAAAATCCTATTGTCTCCAATATGGGTTTTTATGGGGTTATTCAAGAAATTTGGGATCTTGACTACCAAAAGTTTAGAATCCCAAGTCTTGAGGTGTGATTGGATAGATAACACTTCGGGCCTTGTAGTCGACAAACTTGGATTTACCCTTGTAGATCTGAGTAAAATTGGACATAGGAATGACCAATTTGTTATGGCTTCTCAAGTCAAACAAGTATTTATGTTGACGACCCAATGCATCGTGGTTGGTCGGTAGTGTTATCAATGCCTAATAGAGAATATAATGATGTTATTGGTGATGATGTGCTAGGTGATATTAGAATTGAGTGTGAGCCATTTTCTAGAGGGATACCAAATGTTGACACATTTGATGACCTAGTGGGTGAGTTTGGGAGTGAGCATATTAGAGATGGGTGTGAAGATATATGGATTGATTGATTGTTGTAATGTATGACATTAGTTATACAGTTAATTGTATGACATTAATTCATAGCTCTGTAAATCATTTTAATTCCGATCACATTTTCATTCTGCAGGCTTTGGGCACGACAAATCAAAAATTAAAAATAATCGGTTAAAGCTGAAAATACGATGGTCAAGTTACAAAAATCGCAAAAAGAGACGTCTACAAAACAACCAACGTCGGGTTTTCACAACCGACGTGGAATGACAACGCAAAAATGAAATAAAAACCGCCATTTGAAAAAGAAAAAAATTCATTTCAAAACGGTTGATAAATATTTAAAACAACGACGGTAAATAAAATAATCAACGACGAACAATAAAGTATAACACGACGGCAGAGTTCAAACCGACGATTTACGAATATAATCAATTGATAATTAACGTCGTAAAAACATTGTTGCACGTCAGTTATAATTAAACAATTGACGTCTCTGGAGAATACACACGTCAAAAAAGGTAATAAAAGAGACTTAACAAAGACTAGCCACGTCGGTTTTGTTTGATTTAGAGACGTTGATAAAAATATTTACGTCGGTTTTGTAGTTGTTTTTGACATTTAACATTATTTAAACGTCTGTGTTTTACTAAAACCGTCGTCTATTATAGTCGAAAGTTCTCTTTTTATGCTTTTATGTATCAAATCGACGTCGCTTTTAGTTTTTTTATGACGTGTAATATGTTAACCACGTCATTATTTTTGTGTTCAAGCCGTCAAAATAATTTTCAACATCTGTGGTGACCTAAAGGGTCGTGGTTATTATTGTTTTTACGTCAGTTTAAGTAAATATATGTCATGTTATATGTTTTAGACGTCAGTTTTTTTATTTAGTGAATGTAGCATTTATTAACCACGACGGTTTCTAAGTTTTACACGTCGGTTTAGTTTGATTTAGAGACGTTGATAAAAATATTTACGTTGTGTTTGTAGTTGTTTTTGACATTTAACATTATTTAAACGTCTGTGTTTTACTAAAACCGTCGTCTATTATAGTCGAAAGTTCTCTTTTTATGCTTTTATGTATGAAATCGACGTCGGTTTTATTTTTTTTTAATGACGTGTAATATATTAACCACGTCGGTTATTTGCCGTCGTTATTTCATGTGTTAAAAGACGCGGTCGATTTCTCGTCGGTTGTAAAACATGATACACGACGGTGGATTCCCGTCGTCTATTTCGTTTTTTGTAGTAGTGGTTGTTAGTGTTTTCTGATGTGTGTGAGTGAGAGTGACGAAAGGAGAGAAGAAGAAAGAAACAAAAAATGGCAATTGCTCTGCTATATTGAAGCAGAGGAATGTTCTCTTCTATTCCATTACAACCTCATGCACTTGGAGTGAGGAATATGACCATTAGGCACAGGAGCTGGATCCCTTACATCACAAGGTGATCTCAGCCATCCATTTGGTTATCCAATAGAATTCTTACACTTCTCTATGAAAATAAAGAAGCAACAAAAATACTTTTTTAACTAACTCCTAATCAGCTTAAGAGCTTATAATTCAACACTCCCCCTTAAGTCTTGAGCTTATTCAACTCCAAGCATATTCCTGAGATAATTGAACCGATCCTTAGCCAGTAGCTTTGTGAAAATGTCAGCTAGTTGTTCACTTGTAGGACAGTACACCAAGTCAATAATGCCTTCTTGTAGTGCATCTTTGATAAAATGATATCTTCGATCAAAGTGTTTGGTCTTTTAATGAAACACTTGGGTTCTTAGTAATTGCAATTGCAGATGTGTTGTCACACTGCAATGGAGTTGCTTTAGTTTGAAGTTCTCCAAAGTCTTCTAGCACAAATCTGAGCCAAATGGCATGTGCAGTAGCCTCAGATGCACTTATGTACTATGCTTCTGCAGTGGATAGTGCCACACAATTCTACTTGACTGAAGCCCAAGAGAAAACACCACTCCCAAAAGAAAAAACATATCCAGAAGTACTCTTATTGTCAACAATCTGAACCACCCAGCTCACTGTCACATAATCCAATTAACATTGCATTCTTGCCTTTCACATACTCTAAGCCATAATCTAGAGTTCCCTTGATATATCTGAGCACACGTTTGGCAGTTCCATAATGTTTGATTGTAGGACAATGCATGAATCTAGCAAACAGGCTAGAGGCATACATAATATCTAGTCTAGTAGCAGTTTGGTACAAGAGGCTGCCTACAATGCTTTTGTATTGCTCCTCACTTGTTGCTCCATGTTGCGTAGATTCAGCTGCACCAAAATGGGTTCAACTGCATCCTCAACTTGTGATACTCGCAAGTGCACGAACCGTTGATAGTTTAGCGTATGTAAGTGCGAGGTCGATTCCACAGGGATTGGTGATTGAATGATCCAATTCAGTTTTCCTACACAAAACATAAATAAAAACAAAAGAAACAAAACAAGAAGAAAGAATGTACATTACAAGAAAAATAAATTACAACTACGAAAACATTAAGGAAATTAAGAGAACTTTGAGGAAGAGAAGAAAGTGTTGAGAACTTTGAGAGGGAGAAGAAAGTATTGAGAACTTGGAGGATTTTGGAAGAACATGTGTTTGAGAGCTTTGAGGATTTTGGAAAGGTTGAGACATGTGTTTGAGAGATTTGGAGACTTTTGGAAGAGAGGAGAGATGTGTTTGAGAAAGAGAAGGGAGGAGTGTTTGAGAACATTGAGAATTTGATGAAGGAATGGGAGAAGTGTTTGGAAAGTGTTTGAGAATATGGAGGCTTTTTGGAGAAGAAAGGAAAGTGGTGTTTGGGAACTTTGTGGATTTTGGAAAAGAGTGTTTGAGGACTTTAAGAATTTGGAAGGGAATGTGTTTAAGAACATGGGGAATTTGGAAGAGAGTGGGGATTGTGTTTGGGAAATGTTTTAGAGCATGGAGAACTTTGAAAGAGAATAGAGAAGTGTTTGGAGAATTTATAGAAGAAGAGAAAGGAAAAATGCTTGAGATTTATAGTACTAGGATCTTGTTACAACAATTGAGAACTACAAAGGGAAACTAAGAGAATTTGAGGGAGAGAAGGGAAGGGAGCTCTAGAGAAGTGCTTGAGAGCTCCCCCCTTGGGGTCTTCTTACAAACTTAGAGAACTTCCCTATTTATAGGCCTAAGGGAAGTGAAAAATCTGAATTATACAATTGAATTTTCTAAACACACTAACTTCACCTAACACACAACACTTAATTCACCAACTTAACCTAACACACAATTGCATTTGAAAACAATTCCTCTTGTCTTTAGGCTTAGTGTTCAGCTCCCACTTCATCATCTTTTGGCTGCTGCAAAATTCCACTCAAAAATAGGAATTGAATATGCTTCACCAAACTTTCCCACAATCAACAACACTTCATCATGCATATGTCATGCATGACAATGCATTGCAGCCAGCTTGTGGGCTCGTTTTGGGCTTGTGGTTCCAATCTGAAAAATCTGGAAAAATATGGATCTTCAAGCTATGTGTCTTATCTTTCCAAGAATATGCAGCCCAGCTCAAGGAAAAATCGGAAAGGCCATCAAATGTGGTTTTGGCCCAGGTAATGCAGATGCTGCCGAATTTGACCTTAAGTTGCCAAAACATGTATAACTTTCTCTAGAAGACTCGGAATCATGAACCGTAAAATTCTACAGAAACTAGACTTCCGTAAATTTCCAATGATGTATGGCTCATCATCTGGTTCTTCTTGAGCAAGTACAGTCCAATCCGTGAAGTTGACTGATCTGCAGACACCGTTTTGAGCTAACTTGTCTCCAAAATGCATTTATTGAGTCTCAAACTTAAAACACTGAAACAAACACAAAAAAAGTTAAAAGCACAAGTTTAACTCAAAAACATAACCAAATCATAAGTTAAAAGGGTACAAAATGATATGTAATTTATGCACCGATCACTCCACTTCCATCATCTTTAGTCAACTTCTCAGTTGCTACAAGGGGTGTGGTCAGAGTTTTGCATTCATTCAAACCAAATTTGTTCAGTAGAGAGCTTGCATATTTCTTTTGATGGATGAATATACTTGAGTTTGTTTGAACCACTCCTATACCAAGAAAATGATGTAGCAGTCCCAAATCAGTCATCTCATACTTCATCATCATTCTTCCTTGAATTCATCCAACATTTCCTTGCTACTTCACGTGTACACAATGTCATCTACATAAATAGACACAATTGGGATGTCTTGGTCTCCCCTTGTCTTGGTATACAAGGTAGCTTCACTTAGACTCTTTTCAAAACCACACTGAGTGAAGTATGTGTCTATTTCTCCATACCAAGCTCTAGGTGCCTGTTGCAGCCCAAAGAGAGCTATATGTAGCATGTACACCTTGTCCTATTTGCCTTTGATCACAAAACCCTCTAGTTTATCTATGTAGACTTCTTCTTGCAATACTCCATTTAGAAAGGCCGATTTCACATCTAGCTGATATGAATTCCAATCTTTCTGAGCAGCTAAAGCAATGAGAGTTCTGATGGTATCTAACCTAGCTACAGGAGCATAGGTTTCATTGTAATCCAATCCAGGTTTCTAGGCATAACCTTTGGCAACTAACCTTGCTTTATTCTTTTGAACTGAACCATCTAAGTTGAGCTTAGTTTTGTAACTTGACTCCAATAATTGGCTTCTCAGTTGGTCTGTCCACTAATACCCATGAACCATTCTTTTCAATCATTGACAATTCATCCTACATAGCCTTCAACCATGATTCATCTTGAGCGCTTCTGCATACTTTTCTGGTTCCATGATGCACAGGTTGCACTGTGCAAGAACATCATCTAACCTTCTCCATTTCAAAGGTGAGTGATCATAAGCTTGATTATTTCTCTCTTCACTGCTTATGCCACTTGACATGTGTTGTGATGATGTTTAAGGACGTAATGGACTCCTTTCATGTCGAATTTGAGTCTGAGGTGTTAGTGCAGTATTCTCATCTTCATCTTCCATATTGAAACCATGCTCACTTTGACTTCCATCTGGTAAATGGTGCCACAGCTTTACTAGAGTTTTCTTTCCAGTTCTTCAAGAACCCTCTTCATCAAAGGTGACATATCTTGACAATGTGAGTTTCTTGGAAATTGGATCAAAAATCCTATATCCTTTCTCACAAGTTGCATACCCAACAAACACTCCCTTAACACAAAGAACCAAAGATTTTCAAATGTGCAATACCAAGCTTTCTTCCACTGTAGGCTTCAAAAGGAGTGGTATTGTTCAAGGCCTTTATAGGACACCTATTCAGGATGTATACAGTTGTGTGAACATTTGTTGCCCAAAGGAAATAAGGTATTCCCTTCTCATGTAACATGGATTTGGCCATTTCAATCACAGTCCTATTCTTCCTCTCTACCACCCCATTATGTTGAGGGGTATAAGCCATTGTGAGTTGCCTTTGAATGCCACGATCTTCACAAAATTGTATGAATTTAGAAGATTGGACTCTCCTCCTTTGTCACTCCTCAAGCACTTCACATTGTATCCAGATTGGAGTTTAGTCATAGACTTAAATTTCCTGAAGCAATTGAAGGCCTCGGATTTGTTTCTTAAGAAATACACCCATATCATCCTTGTGTAGTCATTAATGAGTAGCATGAAGTACTTGTTCCCTACAATGGACTCATTTCTCATAGGGCCACAAAGGTCAACATGAATTAACTCAAGGGGAACACTTGCTCTTTGAGCTTTACCCTTTGGAAAACTACTTCTGTGTTGTTTTCCAAATTGACAACCCTCACACACACCACTTTGTTCTTCTAGTTGTGGCCATCCATGCACCATGTCTTTGTCTCACAACTGTTTTAGTCCTCTAAAATGCAAATGTCCTAGCCTTTTATGCCAAGTCCATGTGCAATGAGTGAAACTAGCCTTCATGACCAAATGACTCTTAGCTGGAAGGGATAAGGGATAACACCTGTTCTTCTTCATTGGAACCTTGATGAGACAGTTCATTGAAGAGCTATCAAACACCTTGCACATTCCTTCTCTAAACACCAAGAAGTATCCATGCTCATCCATTTGCCCAACACTCAGCACCTTCTCCTTCAATCCTAGAATAAACATCACTTCTCTAATGTATTTTCTCCCTCTAGTTGTATCAATGACCAATGAAACGAACCCATGCGGGCCACATTCACAAGTGCACCAGTTGGCATTTGCACTTTCCCAGCCACATTTGTTCTCACATCAACTAGCAAATCCACATTGTCAGTCCTGTGATTGCTATAGCCACTGTCAATGTACCATTCCCCATTTGTTTTTGTCTCAAGTGGTTGCACAATTTGCCTTCTACACAAACTTTCCTCCAGTGCAATCTCTAGCCAAATGACCAAACCTATCACAGTTGTAGCATTTTGGTTTCCCTTTATACCTACATTCACCAAAGTGGTACTTTGAGCACACCTTGCACTGTGGTTTTACAGCTTCTTGTCTCACTGGTTGTGATGAGCTAAATTTCTGCGCAAGATTGTTTTGTTGAGGCTTCCTTTTGATTCCCATAGTTTGCCCTTAGAGTTCCAATTTTTCTGAAACTTAGATGAACCAAATTGAGCATCACTCTTGTTCTATCCTTTTGGACTCACAGTGAATGAGGCAAATGTCTTCTCAGTTGTATCAACACTATGCAATTCAAACCGTTGCTCTTGACTCTTCAAAATGGCAATTACTTCTTACAGTTCCATAGTTTCCAGACTCTTTGTATTTTCAATTACAAGACATATGGGATCGTACACCTTACTAAAGGTAATTAAGACCTTTTGAACAAGCCTCTCATTCGAAAGAACTTCACCAAACATTTTAATTTGGTTGATCAACTCATTCAGTCTAATAAGGTAATCAGACAATGATTCATTATCGCACATTCTAGTATATTCAAATTCACGTCTAAGGTTTTGAAGTTTTACTGATCTAACGTGATCACCACCATGGTATTCTCCATACAACAGCTTCCATGCCATTTTAGCAGAGTCTACGTTGGCGATTCGTGGAAAAATTTCGTCGGAAATTGCATTTTGTATGATACCCAGAGCTTTTGCATCTTTCATGAAGATTGCAGCCATCTTCTGATCGTCTTCTTATTATGAGGTTTCCTCATATGCCTTCTTCTTCTTCTTCGCATCAGGGATTGGGATTCCCTTTCCACCAGATACCATAGCCCATATGATTTGAATGTGGTTACCATCTTGATTCTCTAGAACTCGTAGTTCTCACCAAAGAAGATTGGAGTTCGCACCTCTGAGCTTCCAAATCCAGCCATTTCTAATCTCAGATACACCAAAAACGAGTTGTTTTCATATTCAAGAAGAAATCGAGCTCCAGCAGCCTTCGTGAGCCTTGAGTGAGCTTCGATATGCTCCAGATCGATTTTCATAGTTCAAACGCCCAGATTTCAGATTATCCAACCTGGCTCTAATACCATGTTAGTGTTTTCTAATATGTGTGAGTGAAAGTGACGAAGAGAGAAGAAGAAAGAAATAAAAAATGGCAACTGCTCTGCTATATTGAAGGAGAGGAATGTTCTCTTCTATTCCATTACAACCTTACTGTCACGCCCAACCCACGGGTTTACGTAACCTTGGATTAAGACGTGATTCACACCTTAATTATAGAATTTAATAAAAACTAGTACTAAAATGTGAAGAAACATTTAAATAACTAAAGTAAATATTTCACATAGAATATTCGAAACAACAACATCTGAAATCTTGAAATAGTTACATTATTTTACAAGCCAGAACTACTAAAGAGTTTACTAAACGAGTAACTCATTATTTATATATGCCAAAATCATCACAAGCTTTAGATTTCAGGTTCGGTACCTGCAAAATCTATTAGGGGTGAGCGAAACCACAGCTGAGGAGGGACATAAACCTTTTTACAGGAAATTGATATAATTAAATCAAGTGACATACAATCACATAGCCAAATGTCACATTATTGATAATAATGCATGAATGCAGTTCATCTAATCCCGTTAATTCATATAACTGGACTAGCAGACTTGTGTCATGACCCGACTCCCCTAGCACGATATTGTCCGCTTTGGGCCCCCCTCTCTAGTCCTCACGGTTTTGTTTTTAGGAGCTCACGAGCAACTTCCCAGTGGGTCACCCATCCTGGGATTGCTCGGTCCCCAACTCGCTTAACTTCAGAAGTTCCTATGACTCCGAAGCTAGTGAGCTCCCAAAAGGCCTCGTGCTAGGAAGAGAAGTGCCCACACATTTAAAGCACTTCACCATTCCCTCCCGAGCAATGTGGGATTGCTCACCGTTCTTGTTTCCCCAAGACACGAGTCTTACAACCTGCACGTCCCATACCATGCTTATACCACTTGGTCCCGAATGCCCATTTATATGAACTAACACCCATTTCAATCATCCCATAATTCCCCTTTTGTTAGTCATCTTGTCTAACTCCCTTTCGCCAGTCCCAAATCACCCAATAAAAACCATGTGCACTGTGGGGATCCCTGAGACCTGGTACTTGCCAAGAGTTAGACTCAACTACACAAAAGACTATTTCTATTACCCTCTTTTCAATCAGTATTTTCTCCACTCAACATCTTCAACTAATTTCCATGACATGATATAATTATGCATTTCACATATCCATATATCCACACAACAATGTAGCTATTTAAAATATCACTAATGCATATATTGTTCAAACAGTTAAGAGTACGTAAATACATCCAATACAAGGAATGTCAATCAAACTGTACCATGCATAATATAATGCTCATGAAATTTAATTAAAACAATCTCTGTAAAAGGCCCCCAAGAAACCCCTACTTGGATACCAAAGCTTTTGCTAGAACTGTAAGATGACTTCCTAATTTCCACTGCATCCACACTCAAATTCTATCTCTAGTACTTCCCTCTCTTTAACTCTTATGGTTTTCCCATGCAAATCATGCATGTCGTGCGTTTCAAAATGAAACAATTGCATTCCTATTTATACTAAGGAATGTCGGCAACACCTCTACTTCTATTGGATGAAGTAATTGGCGGTTTACAAAAGGATAATAAAATAACAACCTTTTTCTTCAAGCCAAAGCTGAAATATCAATCAACAATTTTATTAAACAATTGCATGCTGAATGATGTGTGAGTAAGAGGAAAACTTAAGTTCCACCTCCTGCTTATATGACGCAAGCAATTTGTAAAGCTGTACAAGCTTTCTTGCTATTCACACTTAACTAATGAAGACACCACATGTTTTGATAGCACAACATGCAAACCAATAGAAAGCTTCAACACCACACAATAATCTTGGAGGAAGACAAGAATGCATATATCAAATGAATTATGTATATATGACAAACACATAATTAATGAATGATGGTCATTACATTTATCATGAAATGTCAAAAAAATTTATTGGTTTCACTTCATCTTGAGTAAACCTAATAAAATAAATATATATATATATTTTAATGAAAATAACAAAGTACTTAATTATTTATTAATAACATAAATTTATAAAAGTAATATATATATATAATTACTATAATTTAATATTTATCAAAAATATTAACATTTAAGAATGAGGATTCTCACACTTACGCACTTGGAGTGAGGAATATAACTGTTAGGCATAGTAGCTGGATCCCTTACATCTCAAGGTGATCTCAGCCATCCATTTAGTTATCCAATAGGATCTTTACACTTGTCTATGAAAATAAAGAAGCAGCAAAAATAATATTTTAACTAACTCCTAATCAGCTTAAGAGCTTATAATTCAACAGTAGTGTCAGCATATGTACTGAGTTTCTTAATATTTCCATAAGCAAGTATGGGGATTTACACAGTCAGATTTCCACAACATTAATCACACTTGGTGCTGAGTTTCAGAAGTTGTTGGTCTTAAGTGAAAGAGATGATGCTCCATCTAAAGATCGTAACCTCAGTGCTCAGACTCGATCAGCAAGGACGATCTTGAAGGGAGATGCTCAATCTGTGCAAGTGAGTGTGAAGCATTTTGGAAAACGCCTTCAGTGCCACTTGGGTTAGCCAGATTACGCTTTCTATGGGACTGCTCTGCAAGGTACCGGTGCTTGCTGGACGGTGATCTTCCAATTTTTCATTCATGGATCCCATCAAATGGACAAGTCAATCAGTCTACATTGCAGACTTCTTGTACTGGATCAAGGGTCAGGTTGAAGGACTTAGGTGGGTTTTCCATGCATGCTTAAGCTTTAAAACTTTGGGTTAAATAGTCAGTTTGATAAATATCTTGAGAAAGTGATTTTGATTTTTAGTTTGAGTAGCTCTACATGCTATTGTTGTATTCTACCAATGACATTTTAGACCCATGACTCATTTTCTTTGTGAATATGCACATCCCTTTACAAGCTGATTGTGGAAGTTTTGGTCATGACATGATGAAATGGATAGGAAATGCATGCTTAAATTGTTACGAAAGCAAAAATATAACGTCTGCAAGGATAGATTCTTAGCATAGATTGCTTTTATTCTGTGTATACATTTTGATTGCTTTTATATTTATTGTACATAAATTTCTAGCTACAACGAGTTGGTGCCTTAATTTAATGTATTACAAGATTCATTATGTACATAATTTATCACTTATAGGGCAGGATCCTTTGTAAGACAAAGCTTGTTCAATATCTCGTCTAATGCCCCAAATGCAATCTTGTATCGGTCTTGTGATTTCCTCCCTTCTTCCACAACTTGCATGATGCATTTATACAATGATCATACCTGTGAACTGGGTTATTAATCTCAATGCCACTGCAGCTATGATAAAAAATATAATTTCGTTTAACATCCTTTCTCCATCGCAAAAGCACATATTTGAGCCGGGATCTCCTCCACACCATTTTGGTTAAGGACAGAGTGCATGCTTGCACAAATATCTGTTGGGGAAAATACCGGTTTCCCCGCCCGTCACGGCATAACCGATGGAAGAAATACACAAACAAAACAAGCTCAAGATGACAATGAGTAAATACATGAGAGAACACACCAAGAATTTACGAGGTTCAGCAAAAACATGCCTACATCCCCGGACAGTATTATCAGTTTTTCACTATGAGAATATTAACAGTACAAAATACATATTGAGTTAAATCAACATAACTCAATATAACACTCAAGAGTTTTATACCCAAACCCGAGTCCCTTGTACACCCACTCACAGTATTTCCCAAAACTCACTGTCACTCCCCAAGAGATATACCCTCTCTTGAACCTTTGATGAACCCAACTAATTTCCAGCTGAAACATCCTCCAGGAGTTCATGGGACTGCTTGCTTGCATCTCACAAGCAACCCACTCTCCCTCTCTGCCGTGCTCTATCTCTGGTGCCTTTCCTTGGTGTGGCTGAAGCACACCAGCCCACACCCTCATCCTTTGGTGCGACACAAGCACACATGCCCCCACTTGCATGCTCCTTGCTACCTTTTATAAACCCATGCAGCACTCCACGTGATGGCCAAAGCATCTCCAAAAGAACAACCCATGTGCATGCCAAAAGGAAAAAGACAATAGACAATGATGTTGGTCAAAAGAAACCTCACCCATCATTGCGTCTCCCACCAAGCCGAAAGCTCCCCCATTTTCTCTTCCATTTCAGCCATCAATTAATGATCATGCATGCATATCACATACATGCATCTATGTGCTTTCCAAAGAGAAAAATACCAGCCGCACATCTTGAATTCACACTAGGGAGGGATTTCCAACAATATCCTCTCAAGTTGAACATGCCACAGATGCAAAGGACCTCCATCTCATATTCAATTATCTATTCCGACTCCTGTGGTCTACAAAACGTATCAGAAAAGAAAGAAATTTGCGGCTAATATTGTATCTACTGAAGTTGATGGAATTGATTCTGTAGCTAACCCCTCTCTTGATACCACTCCCTCTATACCAATCAGCTTCCCATGAGAATGCGTCTGTGGTAGCACCATCTAAGGTACAAAGATCTAATCCTTTTCTTTTGTCTGTTGAGCCTAACAATTCCGAGTCTCTGTCCTTCAACCCAGTTGGTGACGGTCAAGAGCGGAGATACCCATCCCGCGTAAGGAATAAACCATATCATTTTGGTTTCTCCTCTAGTAATTGTGTTACTTACCCTATTTCTGGTTATGTGTCCTATCATCGCCTCTCTAAAACTCATCTAGCCTTTGCACTTCAGTTGTCTTTTGTATCTCTTTCTAACTCTTTTCAGGAAGCTCTAGAATATCCAAAGTGGAAATCTGCAATGGCAGAGGAAATGAAGGCTCTCCAAGAAAATAGTACATGGGATATGGTGAATCTTCTTGATGAGAAGAGGACTGTAGGTTGTATATGGGTGTTTACAGCCAAGTATAAGCCAGATGGATCAATTGAGAGGTACAAAGCTCTGCTTGTGGCAAAGGATAATATTGTGAACGGCATCATTAATGTGCCTCACATCAAGAGAGTATACCAACTAGCCAACATGATGACCCATGCAGTTTCTAGCAAAGACCTCCATACATCACTATCCAAGTTCGGCATGTGTGTGATATCTATGCACCAACTTGAGGGGGAGTGTTGACGTGATATTTTAGGTTTAGAGTTTATTATATAATATAGTTGACTTTGTATACTTACCTTTTTTGTATACTTTATACATCTTATAAATACCTCAGAATTAGGAGAAAAATAATTTGATTCATTCATATTTCTAGAAAAACCTCACAGTCTCTCATCTCTCTCCTATTTCCATCAACTTCAGTTTGTTCCTGCACAATGTATGTTACAACTGGCCCATCAGCATTTAACTTACTAGTGCTGAAACAAGAATACATTCCCTCCACCTCCGATTCAAACTTCCTAAGAATGTCATTAGTGTACACTTTGGAGAGTTGCAACTCAAAATAGCATCTTGATTTCAACATAGAACTTGAATATCTTGAATCCAAATCAGCCAAGGCTTCTAGCTGATGATACGTTTGCAGAACTTGATCATACTTATCTAAAAATTCCTTCAAATGAGTATCTTTATGAAGAAGTTCTTCAAAGTACGAAGAGACAACCTCACTTGGTTGCACAAGGAACATTCCTGCCAAAAATATCTCCTTCAAATATACTGGAACGCATCACATCCACTCTTCAAATAATGCTTGAAAGCCATTTATGATCTCTAGTTCCATGGTGCTAGATGTAACATCCCATATTGACCAACTGGAGGGGGTGATGTGCATTATATGTACATGCCCACCTCCATCTAGCACAAGGCCTTTGGGAGTTCACTGGCTTCGGATTCCATGGGAACTCCGAAGTTAAGCGAGTTTGGGCTAGAGCAATCCCAGGATGGGTGACCCACTCGGAAGTTGCTCGTGAGTTCCCAGAAACAAAACCGTGAGGGTGGAGCCCAAAGCGGACAATATCGTGCTACGGCAGAGCCGATCCGAGATGTGATAGAATGGGCCCATAAGGGGGGTGGATTGTAACATCCCACATCGACCAACGAGATGGGGTGATATGTTTTATATGTACATGCTCACCTCCATCTAGCACAAGGCCTTTTGGGAGCTCACTGGTTTCTGATTCTATGGGAACTCCAAAGTTAAGCGAGTTTGGGCTAGAGCAATCCCAAGATGGGTGACCCACTGGAAAGTTGCTCGTGAGTTCCCAGACACAAAACCGTGAGGGCGGAGCCCAAAGCGGACAATATCTTGCTACGGCTTAGCCGATCCGAGAGGTGACACTGGACCATATCCTCCCAAGCTGATTCGAATTGCTCCACCCTCAGAGAGTAGTAAACTGCTTTATTTAAAAATTCTTTTCTTGCTTCATATTCGAACAATCCTCCCAAATTTTCTGGAACCTTTTGCATTATATGCGATAAGTAAAGACAATGAGAAGCTCCAGGGAAAACATCAAAAAAGGCAGTTTGCAATGTTCTGCATTGGTAAGGATGAAATAGCATTAGGTAACTATTAGAAACTCATTCGTCACAGTTGAAGCATTTAATTAATCTCAGCTTTTTTATTTTCCAAATTCTGTAGTTCTATAATGTTCATATTGCTGAAGGACAACCCCATAAGAAAGGTCTTACATAAGAGAAAGACTTCTATAAAACGGGGATAACACTATTTTGCTATTCCCTATCAATAATGCTATAACATGTGTGATAACACGTCCACGTGACATAACATTATTGGCCGGAGATAACAAAACAGTATTATCCCATTACAACTAAATTTTTCTCCTTTTATTTATTTATTTTTGAGATAAAGACAAGAGATTGCATTTATAATTCAGGAACAAAGGCCGTCATCCACAAGAGCCAGTACAAATACTAATAACCATACAAGATTATTACAAATACAAAAGTGCAGTAACCACAAAGGGTTAATCCAAATACGGAGGACTCCATTGGCAACATCAAGCGCACAAGTGTACCTCCACACATAGTCATAAAAAGCCAAAGAAATTCCGACATAAAAGTCGCAAGTATGCAAAAGTCAAGCAAAGACCACAACGCACCTCAATGCATGCAAACTACAATATTTAAACTCTCACAAGTAAAAAATTACAAGTATAGACTACGGACACGCAACAAACTCAAAAACAGTTGATGCACTTATTACAAATAAAACTAAAACACATGAAGTAAATCCAGAGTTGGAACCCGAGATATGCAAAACGATCCAACAAAACCAATAGGCGGTCACGTCGTCCCCAAGCAAATCAAAAGCCCGAACCCTAGATCTCCCAAAAAAAAAAAAAAAAAAAGAGAGAGAGAGAGAAAAGGAGAGGAAAGGTGAGGGGATGGGTAAGAAGGGAGGGGAGGTGGGGTGGGAAGCAGATGAGAGGACAAGAGAGGGAAAAGTATATAGGCTTTTAGCCATTGGTTATTAAGATTCTAGTGGAGAGAGATTCTCATACTCTTATTGGAAATATTCTTGACCATATTGTCATTTCTCAGGGTTGAAGGCTATAATAAGGGTTATTAAACACCTCATTCCCTCGAATGATTCTATCATGTTCAAGCATATTTTTATGGAGATCAATTTTCTAGCTGCCTTTTCCAACCTAACTCTCCCAATGGAGATTTTCTTTTAACATTGAATTTGGTGTGTTTGTTTTTGGCATTCAATTTGATTTGTTAGGCTTGGTTGTTCTAGAAGTTTTGTGCTTTTGGTGTATTTTTGTCTCAAAACAAAAGAAATAAAAGAAATAAAAAAAGTTAAAGCAACTCAAACCTGTTTTGGTTGTATTTTAAAAAGGATTTTGTGGCCGACATATTTCCCTCTCTCCATTCTTGGCTGGCCAATATATCCCAGTCACCAATTTTCAGCAATATCAAATTCTATAGCTGTAGGGGTCTAGTCCGGTGAAAAAGACTTTGATTTTCATATCAGTAGTATTAGGTTCGAATTTTTATAACATCTTAGTAATGTGTGTGTGAGAGAAACTCATCTCCCATTATAATTTAAACTATCACCACTTGTATTCAAAAAATTATCACTGCCACCGATGAGTTAAATATTCATTTCGTCGTGAAAGGACTAAAAAAAAACATTTGCAAGAAGAATGGGTTGTTTGGTAAAATATGTTTGTTTTATATTAGTTCATTGGTAAAGAAAATAACCATGCTATTTTATTTTTTAAAGGACACAATCGATATTAGGAGATAGGAGATTTGAACACAAAACCTCAGGTACAAGGATAAACGCTTTTAACTATTTAAGCTATAAGCGCCTTGTAACAACCATGGGAATTTGGTAAAGAAAACAATGCATTCCCAAGTTATGTGAAAAAAAGCAGCTCTAAGGATATGAAACCTCTAAATATGGAAATGGTTTGACATACATACTCATTCTCAGACCTCTAATTCGTCTTTTCATGTTATATGCTTTGTCTATTGATGAATATGATTGGTTGAAGAACCTTATTAGATTATTCAAAATCTCTTGCTACAAGATTTTTACTGCTCCTTGATTATTCAAGATCATACTTCAAATTTAGATCCAAATATTCCCAATAAATCTCCAATTAATTCCATGTACAGAATAACTTCCAGGTCAAAAAATTCGCCACCCCTTGATAGTTGATTGCAATCTTTATCTTCTTATCGATTTGGTCATAGCAGAGAATTCCACAAGCATCCAAAGTACCAAAAGCAATTGTTTTGTTTAGGTAATGTTTTTTTGGGTCAAAGTTTAGGTAATGTTAATAACATAAATATTTTATAAGGCAATTTATTAGTTAAATAATTATATTTAAAAAATCGAGAACCGAAAATCAGCATCTAGGCAGAGGAGCAACTCCAGTCACACCATGTCTTATCTATTCTTTTTCAGTTCAAGAAAGTGATCCTTCTTGACAAAATAAATAAAAGGACAAAAAATAATGGGTCATCATGTTGGTTCCTTGTTTGCTTGCCTATCTCAATTGAATCCTTTTTGTCTACAACACCAGCCAATTTGCCTCTATTATTAATATTATTTGTTTGGCTCAACTGATTTTTTGTCCTATTTAATTTTGTTGGGCGGTGGGATTTCTAAATCTTTGTGTGGGTAGTCATATCTCTTGTCATATCAAACAGTTCAACCATGAGTCCATGATAAAGTGGTAAATTATTCAAAAGGGTAAAGATAATCCACAAATGTTCGATATCCTTTTCTTAATTAATGTTTTCTATGGGTTGCTTGTTTTTTTTTTTTTCATAGTTAGGAAAAGAAAGAGGGTATTCTTACATACACTGAGAGATCGAAACCAAGGGCCACTAGCATGTATACTAACAGCTCTACCACTGAGCTAGGAGACCCATTGACAATTAGTTTCTCCTTTATAAAGCTTTAGGTGGACAATAGTTTTTCAAGACATATGTGACATTTAGTTTCTCTTAATAAGTATTGTTGGCATGCGATCTTTTTAGAGACGATTGACTACTAATGGGGTGCCACATAAACATCCCTGTTAGTTGTATCTCATTGTTGTGGGAACACATATTTTGGCGACCAATAAGAAGACACGTGGAAAAAGTGGTATTCCTTAGGTCAACTGATTATCCTAATTAAATCTTATATTTGATTTAGGGCCAGTTTGACATTGCCGTGCTGTGAAAATAATCGATGTTAGATTTGCTGTGAGAGAAATCAGCTGTGAGAGAAAACAGTTTGGTGTTTGGTAAACTTTTTGTTAAAAGTGTTGTTGGTACTAAATTCCCGCATAATCAGAAAATGATTGCCGCATAATCATTAAACCCAAACCTCTTCGAATTGATTCCTGCATAAATAGAAAGTGAAAGCACCTCATTAGCTGCTTTCCCTTATAACTTTCTCTCACAACAATTTTTAACAATAAGTGATTTTCTCATAATTTACCAAACGGCCTGAGCTTCCCAATTTTTTTAAAAAATCACTTATCACCCCAAATAAGCAATGCCAAACGGGCATTCAAGATATGAATATCTCCCTAAATCAAGGAACTAATTTCCAGCAAATATCTTTGATTAATTCCCATAATTTTTTTTGGGTAAGAATAATCCTAATTAAATAAGGATTATTCTTAAAACCCTAGCCAAACAAGGAGTTTATAAATAGATGGCTACACAACACATTTGAGGTAACCTATACTCACACTCAAAACCGTAGCCGAACCCCTCTCTCTCTATCTCTCACGCCTCTCTCCCTCATGGCTCCGACCACCCTCACACAGCTTCGGCTACCCGGTTCTCTCGTACCATAGAGAAAACTTCGACCTTTTTGTTATTTCCGCATCTTTCTCAAGACATTTAACTGACTTAGGCATCAAATGGCATTTGGCCAACACCCGCCTGGCGTGGTCTATTTACTCCAATATTTTTCACAGAAATCGAGGAAGAAGAGAGAGAAGGAAGCTCGAAGAGTGAAGAATCTCTTGCTAATATTCTCTCGTGAAGAATCCCGACATCGTTGCTCATGCCCATCTTGGAGCCACCTCCGATTACAGCCCAATTTTGGAAGAAATACATCCATTCCTTCCTTTACCACCACACACGACATTTGCAACTCCCTAGCACACCTCCAACGAAACCCTAGCGCTCGTGCAATTGGGGGTCCACATAATTCTGTCCTCCTGATCCATGCAGTCAAGCAGACCTTAGTCTTAGAGTTGACTAACTAACTCAAAGAGTGGACAACCAAAAACATTTGGTTGCACAGCTCCTAGAGAGATCAACTTGGTCCGAGACTTTGGCCCTGGATCCCATGGTGAAGAGAGAAGAATGGACGAATGCACTGGGAGGCAGTTTGAGAGGTCAGAGGCAAGTCGAGCAGGAACCAGGAACTAGCAATGAGAAGGATGACAAGAACACGCTACCCAGCAGGCAGACATGTCACAAGCGTTCGCCAACCTCAGCCAAAGTAGATCGAGCCTCCGTTCGAGATTAGGTCCAAGGACCAACGTACACAAAAGGTTAGGCCCGTAATCCGATGTTCACGCCCATCTGGGTATGTAAAGAAGTATTTATGCGAGGCTCGGCCCTCAAGGAGATCAAGGCTCACGATCCTCCTTAAGAAATATGTGAAGAAAGACGCTTAAGGGTGCGCTCCCGAAGAGCTTGTACATGATGACAAGCCACGAGAAATCCCTCACAAGCTCAGTCCACCAATACGCCGCAGATAGGAAAATCGAGGATATCAACCCCAAGAGTCAATGAGGAGGTCGATCAGCGACGTCCGCGTCATGGGAGACACTGATGTGAACCGTAAGCCTTGTGAGTAGAGGACGTCAAGAAGCTTGTGAATGACCGACTCCGAGATCGTAAGGTTGGACGAGACCTGGAGGATAGCGTAAGGAGGTAGACTAAGTAAACTCCTTTATATTCACCAATGAGATTGAGCAGGCTACTCCCCTGAAGCAATTCTCAACACTGTCCTTCATGCCATTCAAAGGGGATTCCGATCCCGAGAGCCATTTGAAGCATTCCAAAAGTGTTAAGCTCATAATTTCATACATATACATGCCCAATTTACTTACTTCTTTTGCTTAGTTTCATACAATTCTGAGTTTTTGCCTCTCTTTGTGTGTTTTGTAGGCCAAGAGAGCGAAAGAGCATAATTCATGCAATTCAAGCATGTTAAGGCCTCATTTGGATGCATGGAATACACTTGAGGCATTTGAAGCAAGATGGTGCAAAAACGTGCAAAAACTGGAGCCTGAGTTAGAAGTTCATTTCGGACTTATCTTCTTCATCCAAACTTGGATTGGGCCAATACTTGTGTGGTTGGATCAATGACATTCTGAACTTCAAAAGGGACATCTTAAAGTCATCATTTGATTCAGCCCAACCCAATTCGTGAGCCCATGGAAATACACATCATGCTGACAGGAAGATGAGCTCATTGCATGCTTGGTCATGATGAGCTAGGCATGAGCTATTGGTTTCTGAATGGAAGCTTGGTCATGCTGACATGAGGATGAGCTAGGGCTGCTAGTGGGATTTAGTGGAGCAACCATTTCTGATTTTCTAATGCAAGTGTTGAGTCCATTAGCCATATTCAATTCAGATTTCCCACTCCCCTCTCCCTATAAATACCACTTCCATTCCACATTCAATTCAACATCCTGAGATCCATCATTTACACTTCCATTGTACACAAAGAGAGGGAAAGTTGAGAGTCACAAAGGGAGAGAAGGGAGAAGGCAGCAGCTGGGAGGCTTTGGCCTCCTGGCAGCCATGGAGATGAATCTTTTCCATCTCTAGCATGCTGTCCTTATCTTCTTCTCCTCCCTTTGTCTTTTATTTTCTTCTTGTATTTCCTTTGTTTTACTTTGTTTTTCTGTTATTAGTTTTAATAAACATCTTGCTAGTCTTGTATCATGGTTTGAGTTTATAAAGTTTGATTTCATTCATGAATTCTTCTTCACTATTTTAATGGAGCTGTTTTGCATCCTTTGACTGATCACCTAAGGTTTTATGCGTTATGCTCTTATTGGGAAGGTTTGGGGATCATCTTCATTCCATCCATTAGCAACTTATGTGATTTGGTTTCTAGGTCTCCTAATGTAAACACCATGCTTGGGGTCCTTGTGATGTTCAATGCAATTTGATCCAAACACCATGGACTTATTTGCGAGCATCTTCATGAGTGAATCAATTTGTTTACTTGCTGCCATAACATGATTAGAACAATTAGGGTGGATTCTAAAACAACACCATCTTGTCTTAGTTACTTTCTTTCTTCTTGTTTTGTTTCTTTTGTTTTCATTTTTGTTTTGTGTAGGAAAACTGAGTTGGATCATTCAATCACCAATCCCTGTGGAATCGACCTCGCACTTACATACGCTAAACTACCAACGGTTCGTGCACTTGCGAGTATCACAAGTTGAGGATGCAGTGAATCCATTTTGGTGCAGCTGAATCTACGCAACAAGTTTTTGGCGCCGTTGCCGGGATCGGTAACATTGCTTGATTCTATTTGGTTTTCCTACTTTATTTTTTTTTTTTATAACTGGACAGTTTCATGTTTTAAACCCTTGTTGCGTAGATTCAGCTGCACCAAAATGGATTCACTGCATCCTCAAGACTAGTTCCATACCTTACCTTCCTCGTCGATCAGCATCTTTGGAGAACTAGCGCTTGTCTTCACTAAGGAGCACACCTCATATAGGACGATCAAGAAAAACCCTGACCACTTATTCAATCTATGCAAGAAGCATGATGAGTCTTTCCAAGGCTACATCAAAAGATTTAAGGCGGAAAAGGCAAACATCGTAGGACGCATGACCGAATTGTGTCCTCTGCCTTCAATAAGGGCTTGCTAGTAAAGCATGACCTATACCAAGCTGACTATCGCTCCTAGCCAGACTCTGGCAGAGGTCTTTGCAATCGTGGAACACTACGTGCTCTGGGATGACGATCAAATCGTTGCGAAAAAGTCTGCCAAGCAAGCCAATCAACCCTCCAAGTAGACAAGTCAGAGGAGTGACAAGTTCAAAAAGCATAAAACACAACCCTGAGGAAACACTCCGATGGATGAGAACTACACAAAATTCACTATCTCGATACATCAAATCTTGGCCCGGGTGAAAGATAAATCCTGTTGAGAAGACCTCCATCTTTAAAAGGGGATCTTGACAAGAGGGATACCAGCAAGTACTGTGCCTTCATTGGGACACATGGACATCATACTGCTAACTCTCGAGCCCGGAAGATGCGCCTAGAAGAGCTGGTGAGAGAGGGCTACTGCACAGAATTCGTAGCAAAGAAGGTCATCCAGTAGATTGAAGATTGCGATGCATCCAAGGAACCTCCACATAAGGTCATAAGAATTAACACAATCTTGGCCAACTCCGAGGAGTCTAAGATGACTAGCAAGGAAAAGAAGAGGAAGATTAATCAGGCAACTATGATCTCCCAAGTCTTAACCAGCTACCCTGCAATAGAAGACGATCCCGTGATCGGCTTCCAGAAGAAAGACTTGATCGGGCTTGATCTGTCGCACAATGACGCTCTCGTCGACAACATCCAAATTGCGAAGGTCGTGATCGATCGACTTCATGTGGACGAGGGAAGCGCAACCAACATCTTGCAGTGAAAAGACCCTCCCTGAATTCCTTAGAATTTATGACGAACCCTGTGATTTTTCCGACATCAAACCGATGCCGGGCCCACATGCTAACCACATCCTCTTCTCCAGAAGACAAAGGAGAAGAGGCTCGAGACTTCCTACCGAAATTTCGACAAAGTCTCCATTGAAAAATGGCCTTTACCAAAATTTTCAACTTGTCAAAAACACAGTTTAAAATCACCAAACTTCAACATCAAAGACTCTACAATAAAAGATTTCATCTTTCGGCCCATTTAACAATATAAGCACAGCTCAAACAGTTTATTTTGCGGCTGCACCTAGGTTAAACCCTAGGCTACCTATGTACCCCTTCATGAGGGATCAAGCCACACGTAGTTCTTAAATTAACAATCACGATTAAGATAATATACGATCATTTAAAGTAATTGTGGGAGCAAATATCTTCGTCTCCAATCACAGCATGCCACGTGGAAAAGAAGATTATCCCTTAAATTAATTAATTAAACCAATTTATTTGGTTAATTAATTAATAGGGATAATATCTTAATTATAAGATATTATCTTTATTTAATAAGATAATATCATTAATTTGGATTTATCCTAATAAGGGGATAATATCTTAATTATAGGATATTATCTTATAATTAATGAGATAATATCATTAATTCATATATAATCAAGTCCGACTCAATCTCTACAAATTTGGGTAAAGAATAAACTCCATTTAATAAGAGTTTATTCTCTACGAAACTCTACGAAACCCTAGCCACAAGGCTCCTATAAATAGATGACTTCATTCATCATTCAAGGTACATCTAAACCTACTCCTAATACCCCAAAAAAAATACCCGAAGCTCTCTCTCCCTCTCCACTCTCCATATTTTCTCCACACGGCTCCCGCCACCACACATGGCTCCGGCTGCCCGGTTCACACCATACATACAACTCTGTACCCTTTGCTTAGCTATTGTTTTCCTACAAACACTCGAACTAACTTAGGCATCGGAGGGCCTTTGGCCAACACCCCTCGGGTGTGGTGTATTTACTCCAGTTTTTTTAACAGGAATCGAGGAAGAGAGAGAAGGAAGATCGAAGGTTGAAGGATCTAAGAGCGAATATTCTCCCGTGAGATTATTTACACAAACAGTAATGCCCATGATTAAATTTAGATTCATTTACAACATCAAATTTGACAAAGCAACCACTGAACACTTTATAAGTTCCTTTCCTTTTATCAGTTCTTTCCTGCAACCAAACCCTATCCAAGGCGTACGTTGCCGAACGAATCCACATATATGTATTTAATATGTATGATATATATATATATATATTATATAATCGCACACACCTCACACCATTATCATGTACCAAGGGAAAACAATCCAATCCGGGATCGTTTGACTAGACCACATAGAGGAATCCTCAACAACCATGTGGCCAGAGACGAGCCATCCAACCAGGGACTGGACTCTCAAGCACGCACAACAGAATCCTCAATACTCATGTGCTTGTGACAAATCCTACGCGCGCAGACTACCCCACTAGAGGTCTACTTAACACCCCGCCAAAAGTGCCCGAGTTCTGACATATCCAAGTATCCATATCCGAGTATCCATATCCAAGTATCCAAGTATCCAAGTGTCGGGGAGGGGAAACAATCCAACCGGGATCGTTGGCTGAAGCACACAGAGGAATCCTCAACAACAATGCGGCTAGGGACGAGCCGTCCAATCGGGGGATTGGCTCCCAGCATGCACATCAGAATCCTTAATACTTGTGCACCTATGATGAGTGCGACGCGCGTAGACTACCCCGCTAAGGGTCTACAAAACACCCCGTCAAGGGTGCCCGAGTTCCGATCATATCCAAACCATAACCACAGTTCCCAAGTATCCATTATGCATCAATTCCAGGATCAGTATCCAAAGGGGGTACATGAGATGGCGTGTCATTGCCAAGATTCAAAATCCACTTTCATAAACTAATATATAATAAAGATAATACTCTCAAAATCCAATTTCCACAACAAATTGTTTCCATATAACATAAATATATATAATAAAATAATACCCATACTTTCTTTTGAAAACTATATTAAAACCATAATTAAGAAAAAAACACCAAGACTAAATAAGCCCATTCGATTTTATTAATATTCAAAACTGTAACAACCCGGTCCTAAATTTGTAGTTAAATATTAAATTATTCAAGAAAAAGACAATTTTACCACGGGAATATTTAAAATGATTTAAGAGTTCACTTTTTATTCAGGGAAAATTAAATAATTAAAATAAGAGGAAATAATTCTAAGTGAGAAAATAAATTGAAATAAATGATTTGAATTAATTAAGGTTTTTGAAAATTTAAAATATTAATTAATATTAAAGGGGCAAAAAGGTCATTTTAAGTTTGGGAAGGAATTCGGAGATTTCGATTGGACCGTTGAGTAGAGCACGTCGAGACGAGTCCGAAGACACTTAGTGGGCTCGAATCGGAGTTGTAAAGAAGAAATCAGAAATCTCCTTCTCTCTCCTCGCCACGCTCAGCTCTCTCTCATTCTCTCTCTCTCTCTCTCTCTCTCTCTCTCTCTCTCTACCTGAATCCGATTCCCTCTCTCTCTTCGATTCTCTTAGCTCTGGCCACGACAAGGGTCGGCACAGGTCCCATTCGCTTCGTCACGACGCCGTGATCACGACCCACCCCTTTCTCGGCTGGAAAGCTTGAGATTTGTCGGCGGTTTTGACTGGTTCGAGCCAGCTTCTTCTCGCCGTCATGCTGCTCCGACCGCCGCCCAATTTCAGCGAATAAGGTGAGTTTTCTTCCTCTTTTTCCATGCTCTAATTGCCTGTTGTGTTGGAATTGAACGATAATTGTGTTTTGGAATTCGATTTCGAAACCTAGGTTTTGACCGGATTTCAATTGAAATTCCGGCCGGTTGCCGTCCAAATTGGATTTCCTTACAGTTAAATAAAATGATCCCCACCTTGTGTAGTAGCTAGGGTGAGTGGCGGTGTGGAGTTTTTCCATCGTCGGAAATTATTCTACACACCCACACGTCGGAAATGTTGTGAGGTCACATTCTATCCTAAAATGATCCTCGTGTTGTCACAAGCGCGTATGTGTGCTCGGATTTCAATTCGGATATCGTTTGACTATTGAACGAATTTCGCCTAATGTGCGTTATCCGGGTTCGATATGTTAGAACCGTTGGATCGCTTCCAATTTGATATATGTTGATCTAGGCACTCCTCGGATTGTATAGGATTTCGTAGATCTTAAAATCGGAGTCCCGGATATTCCGATTCAATATTTCAAAGTTTAATTAAACGATAATCATCCAATTCAGCGATCGTGATTAATCCGACCGTTCGATTTGGACTAAACTTGCAGGATATGGTTATTAAAATGTGTAGAACCTATAGGAACTCTCGGATAGATAGTTTTAGGTCGTGGGCCCCATGGGCCCGGTTGACCAAAATTGGGTAGTTTGACCCCTTGGTTGACTGTGGGTCTTCCGAGGTAGTTTCACCCTTCAAGAAGAATTAGAATGATCTTGTAAACGAGCCTTGACCGTTATTTGAATTATTTTGGGGTCTTTATGGAATTTATGCTTTTGTGAGTTAACTTTGTGTTGATAGTGCTTTGTTGTTACCGATTCAATTAATATGCATTAAATATGAATTGTTTGATTATGGATGGATGTTGAGGTGATTATAATATTTTAGGATATTTCCGAATGTTGTTTCTAATATTTGAAGATCATGCGTTATTAGAGGCGACGGGATCTCTAGGAGTTATTGACTTATTTAGTTATTTAATTACCTATTATTAGTAATATTATGATTATTATGAAAGTATTTGACTGAGTGTTATGGGATGATTTAATGTTTATAAGTTATTATGTAATCAGATTTCAATGTGAATGATAATTTAATTAAATATCTGAGTACATGTTTGTATTTAATATTTATATATGTATATAAATCTATATGTTCAGTGGTTTAAAGAAGATGAATCATGGACCTTGGTTTTTTTATCAGAATATGGTATATATATTTGAAGTGCAGTTGAGAATCAATTTATTGGAAAGTTGATATAAAGGTCGGAAAATAGATTTGTGGAATAAAGGGAAAGTCTGTGATAAGTTTCGGATATGGTTTTTCAAACCCACCATAGGAGTACCCTCCAGTGGCCTTGAAACAATTTGGTTATTTCTGGTAATGCCCCACGAGTTTCGGGGACGCCTAAACCGTGTGGAGCGAGGATTGCGGCTCGGGCTGACTTGATGTCTCCGAGACCTGCGAGGAATGCGGTTCGGTCAACTTTGTGTTTCCGAGGCCTGCGAGGATGGAATTGACGGGATATTCGGAATTGACGGACAAATATCGGAATTGACGGTAATAACGGAATTGACGGATCAGGAATGAGGGTATGCCTAAGTGGAGATAATTTAAGTTTTGAGATGCTTTTAAACTAAAATGGAGGATTTAATACAGTTACCATTATTTTCTTAAGCGACAAATTTGTTTTACAAATGAAAGATGCAAATATATAAATATATATATATAATTTAAGCCAATAACATGTAAGTTATATATAAACTGAATTATGAATTAGAGGGAAATTCAATGATTGGCCTACATATATTCTAAGTATAAACTGTTCTGAGGATTGGGAAGTTGAAAAATATATATATATATATATATATTTTAGAGCTTGTGAGTAATGGTGACAAATGAGAACTTGAATTGTTATGGCAATCATATAGAAAGAACTATGTGTGGCTTGATCCCTGGTTAAGGGTACGTAGGGAACTTAAAACTACTAGGTGCAGCCGCGAGACTAAATGATTGGAAAGCTGTTCAAATAAACTGTCTTGAAATCTATTGACGTATTGTATTGTTTCAAAGGTTTGGATCCGTTTCGGTTGACATAACATTTTAGTTGAGTTTGAGAGGCCTCTGGCCATCAGATTTGATTTGGTTGCTTGAATTATATTGTGCATGTTGAATGATTGGGATATATATATGCTTGTTTGACCGGTGGAATTTTTTTGGGAAATGAGTAATTTACAAGGGAGACTTTGCCAAATTTTCAACAGAAGTCAACTTGAAATAAGCTTGGATTTTAGTTAGAAGGGTAATTTGGTCATTTGTGCCCGGCACCCGCCAAATGTCGAACACGCACAAGGTTTGGCTCGGATTCCAAAGTGGAATTTGGGTTGGGTCTTGTCAAAAAAACTATTCATATACTTAGGAAATAACAGCCTCTGAAAATCCCACAAGACAAGATAATAAAATACAAAACACTATATTTAAAATTCCCAAAACCATAGCCCATCAACATATACATACCAATTCCGAAATTCTCAAAGATATTGCAATTCAAAGTTCGACAACCACATAAACTAATGCACCAAAACCAAAAATCATAACATACCCAAAGCCACCATAGTCCCTTATAAATAATATTAATAGCACTACTACTAATAGTAATAATAATAAGCATTCCGAATTTCCCATAATCACGTATTCCATCCTAAAATTTCACTATTTTGAATTAGATCACCCGTAACTTTCAACATCCGTTCTCAATTCAATTTCCGCATACATATAATCTACCTATCAGCAAACCAGAACTCATAACCTCAAATCAAAATATTAAATACCAACTGATTCGGTTTTCCCAAACCATGCATCCATTCACACCATCCCCAAAGATTCATTTACACCATCCCCAAAGCTTCATTTATATCAATATAATAGTAAAAAATCACAATTAACAATATTATAAATCTCAAAATTAAAGCACTATAAACATACCTTTCAAATGTTCGGAGAGTAATGCACACAAAAACAAATGTCCAAACAATACCAAAACTCGTTATACGGCTTCAACTGCGCATTTAAAATCAAACCCTAGTTCCAAGAACTTAACATGGACTCGCCACCTTAGAAAGGTCCAAAGGCTATTTTAATACTTTCCAAAGGACGAGACTGTCTCAAAAGACCCGTGATCAACGGTTTGGTCAAACTTTCCATTTTTGGTGAACGGGGCTTGTGGGGCCCATGACCTCCGATTTCAAAACTGAAAGTTCCTAGAGATCCAACAAGGTCTATTAAACACGTCCTGAAAGTTTGGTCTCAATTAGCAGTCAGATCGCTCGCGATCGCACAATGGGACGGTCACCATTTTACGTAATCTTTGAATCATTGATTCTGAGTATCCAGAAATTAGATTCCCGATCCGTGAGTTCCTTCACGATCCTAGAAGTACCTAGATCAACATATTTGGAAATGAAGTTGATCCAACGGTCCGAGCATATCGAACCCAGATAACGCCTAATATGCGTAAATCTTATCGACCGTCAAACGATAACCAAATTTAAATATGAGCACACCGTCGCCCTCGGCACGACATGGGGAATATTGTAGAACCAAATGGGCCACCCAACCATGGCCCACGTGCTGCCACATGTGCTAGCAGTGCGTGGGTGGCTTGAGAAAATTCTGGCGATTGGAAAATCTCCAAACAACCGGTCCAGACCTATACCAAAATATCCATCTCAACTAGGGGAACATTTTTTGGTTTTGGTTCCTAGTCAAAAACTAGCAGGAACAACCCAAAAACCCGATAAAAAAGCCGGTCAATTTAAGGGTTAAAAATCTATCTCCCAAAGTAAAAAAATCCATCCATAATACATATACCAATAGCTAAAGCACAAGGAAAGGATTAAGATTGATACATGGATCGCCAAAAATCATTGCTGGAATCGCTGGAAAAGGAGACTAAAAGTTCCGGCGACTCTGACTATTGAGCTCCAGCCCAGACGTGATCGCCAGACTCAAGCCGTCAGTTCCGACCAGTCCCATGCCCTGGCTTCGCCGGACGCCTGTGGATCTCCTCCAAGCCGTCGCCCCCATCGTGTTCGAGAGAAGAGAAGTATTGGGGAGAGAGAGAGAGCTGGAAAGGGGGGGTCCACGAGCGCCTCTGCTCAAAACCGGATTTCCTTTTGTATTTTTAACAATTTTGAAATTCCCAATATACCCTTTTAAATTTTTAGACCTTTTCAAGTTTGTTACAACTCGGAATTGAGCGTGCCGCACGTCTACGAACTCGTTTCGCACGAGCCTAACACGAAGGTGTAACTCAATTACCCAAATTTCTCAATTAAATAAATCAAATAATTTAAAAAGATTAAATAAATGGTTAAAATTGGTTGGGATGTTACATGCAGCTTTCAGTTGTCTAGCAGATAGGCATGTGGACCAAGATCAACAAGTCATCTAGATCACTGACCGACTTCAATGGGGCGACCACAGTCCCCCGGGGACAATATAGCTCGATGTCTATTCTCCATTGGTGATTAGCTCACATACATTCATGATCATCGACGAAGTCACCCCTACAATGGCTTCCCAAACAGAACAAGTAGGGGAGGAAGCGGATACCTTCCTCGCAGTTGAGCAGAAAAGAAGGGAAAGGGAATAGCCATTCCCCAATAGCACTGAAAAGTCAGGACCAAGATGAGAGAATCCGTCCAGAGGCCTGTCCTGAAGAATGGAGGCTTGAAGAGGACGTTGAGTTAGTACCACTTGATCCTGACAAGCTAGAGAGAAAAGTGCGGATTAGTTCGTGCCTAAGCCCAGAAAGAGAAGGTGGAGCTGACCACCTTCCTCCAGAACAACGAAGATGTGTTTACGTGGTCACCATCTGAGATGCCTGGGATTGAACCGCAGATCATCTATCACAAACTATGTGTTAACCTAGCCAACAAGCCAGGAACGCAGAAGAGACACAATTTTGCTCCTAAGCAGGTTGCAATCATCGAAGCCGAAATTGACAAGCTCCTAGCTGCCGGCTTCATTAAAGAAGTTTCCTACGTAGAGTGGCTGGCCAACGTTGTTTTGGTGGCAAACAAAGACCAAGACAAATGGAGAGTTTGCGTTGACTACACTGACCTCAACAAGGCATGTCTAAAGGACAACTTTCCATTACCAAGAATTGATTAGCTTGTAGATTCAACTTCTGGTAACCAGATGCTCAGCTTCATGGATGCCTACTCTGGCTACAATCAAATCATGATGAATGAAGATGACAAAGCAAAGACCTCTTTCATAATCAAAAGAGGTACCTACTGCCACAAAGTCATGCCCTTTGGGCTGAATAATGTCGAAGCAACCTACCAGAGGCTTGTGAACAAGATTTTAAAGGAGCAGATTGGCAAGACTATGGAGTTCTACGTAGATTACATGGTGGTCAGAGCTTCCCAGTGAGCATATCACATCAAGAACCTTGCCGAAGCCTTTGGCTTGCTTTGAAAATATCACATGAAGTTCAATCCGAGCAAGTGTACATTTGGAGTCTCATCCGGTCAATTTTTGGGATACTTAGTTGCCCAAAGAGGCATCAAAGCACATCTTAATCAAATTAAGACCATCCTCAACATGAAGTCCCCTGCCACAACGAAAGAGATACAAAGTCTAACGGGTAGAGCAGCTATTCTCAACCAATTTCTTTCAAGATCCACCGACAAATGTAGGCCATTCTTCAAAGCCTTGAAGAAACAACAAAGAGAGAAGTGGGATGAAGAGTGTGAAGCAGCCTTCCAAGACTTGAAGGCATACCTCACTTCACCTCCCTTACTTGGCGGTGTTCGACTCAACTTTCAACTCAACTTTCATTCGATAAGAGCTGGGGGCCCAACATTTGGTATTCTACACGTCAAAAGTTCTCCTTGATGGAGCAGAGACTCGGTCCTGGAATGGAGAAGCTCATTTTCACCCATGTAGTTTTTGCAAGAAAGTTAAGACCTAACTACTAAGCTCACCGGATTATCATCATGACGAAATTTCCTTTGAGATCGATTCTTCATAGTTCTGACACTTCTTAGCGACTCATGAAATGAGCTATCGAATTGAGTTAGTATGACCTCCTCTACCGGTCGAAGACTGCTATAAAGGCCCAAGCTTCAGCAGATTTTGAGAGTAGATGAGACCTCCCCCGCATATCCTGACCTACCCAAAGACATGTGGCGGTTGCGCGTAGATGAAGTGTCAAATCATGAGACATTGCTCGTTATACTACGTTCAGCAAAAGAACTGTCGATCAAGAGGTTAGGCATCTACTCAAATTCCCAACTGATCACTAATCAAGCCTTAGGAGAATACATGGTGAAACACCCAAGGATGATCTAGTACCTCGACGATGTCCAAGAGCTTTTGAAGGCATTCCTACCTTCACCATGCAACAAGTTCCTCGGGCAGAGAACACTAATGAAGATGCATTGGAAAGCCTAGGATTAGCGCTAGATACCCAGTTCAGAAGTTCAATTCCGATAGAGCATCTTGATCAGCCAAGCATCGAGGAGGCTAAGTAGCCGAACCTAATGCAGATCGATGAGGACCCCAGCTGGCAAGACCCTATCATCAACTACTTGGTGAACGAAAATTTGCCAAGAGAGAAGTCCGAAGCCAGGAAGATCCAGCAGAAAATCGAAAGGTATTACATGAAGGACAACAAACTTGTTTGCAGATCGTATTCCAGTCCTCAACTCACATGCTTTAGGTACCAGCAAACTCTAGAAGTGCTTTGCAAAATCCATAACGGAGAATGTGGAAATCACGCTAAGGGCAGGTCACTCGCCCAAAAGGCTCTTAGCATAGGCTACATCTGGCCTACCATGCGCCATGACTCTACGGAGTATGCCAAAAGATGTGATTGATACCAACGCTACAAGATAGTTCCAAGCCTATCAGCTGAAGTGTACGACCCGCATAACAGCCATGGCCATTCATGCAATGGGCTATTGACTTAGTGGGTCCTATGCCACCGGCACTACCAAGAAAGACATGATGATCGTCGCCACTGACTACTTTACTAAATGGATCGAGGCCAAAGCTCTATCCTCTATTAAAGAAGGGATTTGTCTGAAAGAACATCATCTGTCAGTTTGGCTGCCCTCAGTCGTTGGTCACTGACAATAGCTCGCAGTTCATTGGCAAGCAGATCACCACATTCTTTGAAAAGTATGGCATCAAGCAGCACTTGTCAGCTCTTAGAAGGATAGTATAGGCTGTATCCTTGGAGCAAGTTGGGATGCTAATCACTTCTCGATTGAGGTGGTTGATGTAGTCTCGCAACGTTTCGTTAGGGCCTTGCTTGATGCTAAAGAGGTAGTTGGGTGGATACTTCTTCTATGAAGTAGATAGAAATTGATTGATGAAACTCTGTTTCAGCTGATGGTGTTTGACTTCAAACACGTGAACCAATCCTTAGTTGATCCTTCTAGGAGAAAAGGGAAAGGCAAAGGGAAAGCTGGACACTTCATGGCATCTTCAACAATTTTCACATTCATCCAGGACCCGAAATCATCCGGGAAGTCCACCAAGTAAGTAGTTTCATCCTGGGCTGTTAGAAATCCTTGAGGAGGTTGAACTCAAGGATGTCCTTCGTGAATGGTATGGTGCCAGTTGTTATGGTCAGGTCGAGTGGTCTTGGGCCTCGCTCATGCTCGGGGGTTGCCAGACGGGCTTTCAACTTCCGATCCATCTTGTCTTGCATCCATTTCATGGCTTCCAGAATTTTACCTTCTCTAGGGATTAAGTAACAGATCTTCTGATGTGTGGCAAAAGTGATGACATTGATCTTGCCAATCCATGGTCTGCTTAGGATGCCATTGTAAGAGATCACGTTGATGATCGTGAATGTCTATGAGCTAATCACCGCGAAGAATAGACAATGAGCTCTATTTTCTCCACGATGACTGAGGTCGCCCCATTAAAGCTGATTGTTGACTTGCCTGAGTTGTTGATCTTGGTCTCCCTGCCCATATGCAGAGGTTCCTTAGCTACATCGCTGTCCTGTCATGTAATGCCCAGTGTCCCATGGAAGACGCATGTGGTATCCATCATGATAGGATCTCCTTTAAGAGGTGGCGACCTCTTCATCCAAGGCTTATCTTTCACTTGGGCTAGGATTTGATGTATTTGAATTGTGAACTCAATGTTGCCCTTATCTACTGGAGTGACACCATAGAATTGCGTCTTGCGCTTTACCCTATTGTTTCTACTATTGGGTCTATCCCTATTCTGACATGCCTTCTTAGGTGGTTGATCGGCTTGTTTGGCTCGGAGTGATGGTCAGCCCGTAGTACAAGTCACGCTCGGTTCACAAGCCTTTCTTGGCATCCCAAAATGTTTGAATTTTCTGCTTTGAACCTTTTAATGTAGTCTAGGAGGGACTCATTGTGTTTTTTTTTCGTAGGTCGAATAAATGATCAACATTCTTCTTGATTATCCTATAGGAATTATATTCCTTAGTGAAGAAGAGAGATAGCTCCCTGAAACTGCTAATCGACCTAGGGGGTAAGGTGTGAAACCAGTCTTGAGCTGCCCCTCGAAAATTCATAGAGAACACTTTGCACATCAGCGCATCCTCGGCCTATGGCTCTCGAGATTGGAATCTCCTTTGAACAGAATTAAGGTAGGTGTTGATCGGTGCATATTTATATATCATTTTGTACCCTTCTAACTTATGATATTATTATGTTTTTGAGTTAAACTTGTGCTTTTAATAAATTTTGTGTTTGTTTCAGTGTAATAAGCTTGAGACTCATTAAATGCATTTTGGAGACAAGTTAGCTCAAAACGGTGTCTGCAGATCAGTCAACTTCACGATTTGGACTGTACTTGCTCAGGATGAAACAGATACTGAGTCCTATATCATTGGAAAGATGCAGAAGTCTAGTTTCTGGAGAATTTAACGGTTCATGATTCCGAGTCTCCTAGAGGAAGTTATGCAAGTTTTGGCAGCTTAAGGTCAAATTCGGCAGCATCTGCGTTACTGGGCCAAAAATGACATTTGAAGGTCTTTCCGATTTTTCCTTGCGTTGGGCTGCATATGGTTGGAAAGCTAATTCAAAGTTTTTGAAGATCCAGATTTTTCCAGATTTTTTAGGAGGGAAGATCAAACGCAAAACAAGCCCACAAGCTTACTGCAATGAAGTCAATTCCAGTCTATTTTCGGCAGTCAACTTGCAGGGCCCAAAATGTACACTTGTACTACTCAGTTGGGAATATATTCTTCATAATAGTTGTTCCAATGTGTGTCTATTATGACATATCCAAATTTGAGCCCCATTGGATACATATTGAAGCCTCAGGACGTCCTACACCAAGCCTGGTTCAGAAGAATCTTTTTTTCCAGCAACCAAAAGAAAACTCACATGGGTTGGCAGCGAAAGGCAGCCACAATTGAACACGTTTGAAATCCCATGTGAAGAAAGCTTGAGGTGCAGCAAAAGAAGTATGGGATGGAATTGATTCCAACCACACTAACATAGACAAGATGAAGTGGGAGTTATGGATTGTATTAAAAGAGGAATGGTGGTGTTGGAATTCATCATGATGTTCCTCCCTCTTAGCCCTATAAATAGAGAAGTCTTCAAGCTTCATAAAACACCCCCAACGGGGGGAAGCTCTCAAACACTTCTCTAGAGCTCCCCTCCCTTCTCTCCCTCAATTTCTCTTAGTTTCTCTTTCTAGTTTTCAATTGTTGTAATGAAATCTTTGTTCTAAAATTCTCCTTAAGCTTTTCTTAGTTCTACTTTACTTTTCATTGTTATGTAAATTCTTTTATTTAGTTTCAAGTTTGATTAGTTTTCAAGTTTCAATTATGGTTTTTGTTCTTATTCATTATGCTTATAAGTTAATATGCTAGTTTGAATGATTGATCACCATTTAGGCTTGCATGTTAGCTATCTTGGTTTGAATTAAGAGTAGACACCATGCTTTAATTCGAATTGAACTATGAATAGGAAGAGTATGTATGGACATTCGACAACAAGGATTAGATACATACTTGGTTGTTTAAAATGTTCTTCTATGCTTAATGGATTCCTAATGCTTAGTTTGGGTTAGACAACAGATGATCAAATTAGGGAATTAGGAATACAAGGTTAGGACCAAACACCGTGGCTTAATCATACTTTAGCTAGAATCAATCCGTTAATCTAATTGAACTTGGGAACTTATCTGCTTGAGTTATTTTCTTTTCTTTCTTTCTTGTTTAATTTATTTTCATTCTTGTTTTTCTATTATGTGTATGAAAATTGTTGACCAAGCGCTGGTAGGTTGCCCAGCGTTCTTCAAGCCGAATGGCATGACTTTGTAGCAGTAAAGTCCTTTGTCAGTGATGAATGCCGTATGTTCGCGATCGGCAGAGCTCATGAATATCTGGTTGTAGCCTAAGTATGGCCTGCTGTTGCGTCTACCATTTGATCGATCCTTGGCAAAGGGAAACTATCTTTGGGGCAAGCCTTGTTTAAATCGGTATAGTACTGACACATTCGCCAGGCACCGTTCGACTTCTCTGACCAGCACCGAATTGGCCAGCCAAATTGGGTAAGTGACTTCCTGGATGAAGCCGATCGTTCGCAGTTTCTCCACCTCGATTCTCATTGCTCCATACCGTTCGGCATCATAGGCCCGCCGTTTCTGCCTGATGGGTTTGAAAGTGGGGCAGATGCCAGTTTGTGGCTGATGACGCTCGGGGCGATGCCAGGCATGTCATCGTACGACCAAGCGAAGACTTCTGTATTGGCGCGCAAGAAGGCAATGAAATCGGTACGCAGTCCTGGACTCAAAGTGGTGCCGATTTGGACCTCTCGGTCGGGTTGTGCCTCGAGAGAGGTGACCGATTCCAATCCTCAACTGGTTGTGCCTGTGGAGTGACGGCCTCATCCCTGGGATCATCCGGTTTGTCCGCCCCTCTACCGTTCGGTACAGGAACGTTGGCAGCTACCGAGTATGCTTCGCGAGGCGTGGCTCGTGCCGAATCTTTGGTTGCTGAAACGTTACATGTCCGTGCACTCAACTGATCCCCTCGCACTTGGCCTACGCCAGCGTGGGTGGGGAAGTTGAGGAGGAGCATGTGTGGTGACAACATGGCTTTCATTCTGGTGAGCGCCGTCCTGCCGATGATGGCATTATACGCTGTTGGGCAATCGACTACCAAAAAGTGAGTATAGATGACCGAACGCCTGGGAATGGTGCCGACCGCAAACGGAAGCAGGATACTGCCGATTGGTTCGATCACGTCACCAGAGAAGCTTAGGAGGGGGGTGATGTCTTTGTTCAGATGCTGCGGATCTATGCCGAGGGCATTGGAAGCGTCGGCGAAGTACGTTGACTGAACTGCTGTGTTGAATGAGGATTCGGCCCACATCGAAGTCTGAGATATCGGCTCGTATGATCATAGAATCGGAATGGGGGAAGATGATGCCTCGTTCCTCTTCTTCGGAAAAGGTGAAAGGTTCCCAGCCGATTCGTCGGGTTTTGTCGTGGCGTCCTCCCGCCACGCTGAGGATTTGGGGGTGCCGAACGGCGCGGACATAGTCCTTCACCGATCGGCTGCTGGTTTCGGTGAGGGGAGCCCCGCCGCTGATCATATTGATCTGCCGATTGGATGGTTTGTCCGATGATGGTTTAGTGGCCAAATACTCATCCCAGCTTGCCGTCGTTAATGAGGCGTTCCACAATTTTACGAAGTGCGATACACGATTCTGTGTCGTGGCCATTGTATTGATGGTATCGGCAGAACACACCGGTGTCTTTCTCGCTCTGCGAGGAAGCTTGCGATTGTTCGGTTTCGGTATCACGTCCCCTTCGGTCAGGAGAACATGTTCATAAGTAGTGTTGAGCAAAGTGAATATTTCTTCTTCGGATCGCCGAAGTCGCTTCGCCTGCCGATCTCGGAAGTGGTCCTTCCGCTTGTTTCGTGGCGTGGAAAAAGCGGGCAGGGGGGTGCCGTTCGGTAGGGGCCTGATTTGTCGTCCGATCCGCCGGGAATCGGTCATAGTGTTGTGTTGAAGGCTGATCGATCGGTACCGTTTTGTTTGGTAGGGCCGAAGCCGATCCTTTGGAGTTGAAGTGCTCGGCCTTGGAGTGGATAGCTGCCTGTTTCATCAGTTCGGAGTATGTGGTCCAGTTGCTCCTGTGGACCAGATAGCGAAATTGAGACGATCGAAGGCCGCTTTGAAGGCGCCGAAGGCTGCTCTATCGTCAGTTCTAGGCATTGGGAGTACTCATGGCTGAACGTAGCCGCATACTCTCGCAGGGGCTCATCGTCTCGCTGCCGAACGGTATAGAGGTCATCGGCGGAATGTAGGCGATCGGTCTGGATCATGAAGTGGTTGAGGAAGGTTTGCTTCAAATGATCGAAAGAGTCGACCGAACCTGGTTCCATTCGATAGAATCAATTAGAGAGCAGCTCCAAGTCAGGGTTGAAGGGAAAAGTAAACACTGGCCTTCGTCTGTCAGTCCTTTGCAACCTAACGCAGATTGGAAGGTATGAATGTGAGTAACGGGATCTTCTACCCCTGAATAGAATGATATTCGGAGTGCCTGGACTTCCTTTTCGTGCCTGAAGGTCCGAATGCGATGGGTGAACGGTCCTGGTTGTACCGTTCCCCATGTTGGTGTCTTGGCCTGGTTCTGTTCCTTCTCAATGCGGTTCATCATCTTCTGGAGGAGTAGACGAATGGTAGGATCGGTCGAAGGGAGATCGTCGCCGAAGGGCTCCCTAGTTTCTTTCTCCGCGCCCTGGCCAGTGTGATGGCTTTGGAGATTCTGACCTGCCGTTCGGCTGGGGCTCTTTTCGTAGCCTCTGGAACGCTGATTGTGTCCACGACTAGTTCGGTTGCGCTCCTTTGAATGTCCTGCCGATCGGCGAGAATTGTGGTCCCTGGTGAAGTTGGAACATAATCTGATTCGTCCGTTTCTTCCAGACCGATGGCATCGTATCTTCGGCGTATAGGGGATTTTGGTCCAAGCCCCTCGAGACGTGGATCGTTGAGTTTTGCGTGGATCGGGATGGGTGAAGGCTGTCGTTCCTTGCGCCGATCGTTGATCCTATCACGACAATCGGAGTAAACTTGGTATTCCGGTCGGCGCTCCTTTGGGGAGGGCACGAACAGCCTTCGGGAAACAGAAGGCATGCCTGAGCTTGCTGTTTCCCTCTGTCTTGAGCACTAGGCTTTCGCACGCTTTTAAACGACTGCATGGTTCGTTCCAAACGTTCTGCAGTTGGGTGGATTGTGTGGACAGCCAAACGAAGGACCCATTCGCCATTTCCTCCAGAGTCTCCATGCGAGCTTCCAAGTGAGATGCAAAGGAGCTAGGCTTGGCCGCCGAGGCCGAGAAGGGCCATCGGAGGACCGAAGACGGATTCATTGGTCTAGAGCTTCGAGATATGGGTTAATCGATAAGCGATTCCAACTTGGCCTAAAATCCTAGAGATGAGTTCAACTTACAAGTGAGATGGACGAAGAAGCGGATGAGATTCTCCGTTAGGTGCTCCTAATGGAAGAAGCCGAACTCGTAGGGTGTGGAACCAGCCTAAGACCCTCTGATGCCAAAGTAAGATTGTTTCTAAGAGCTCTTGCTGTTGACCATATAAAAGTATAAAAGTCAAGCAGAAAAGTCTTACCCCTGTACTGTGGTGAAGGGGCCTATTTATAAGGGGCATTTTGTGTGCTCTTAGTACTCACTTTCGATGTGGGACTCGTGGGAGGGCCTTATGAGGTTGACACGAGTCCTTAGATATTTTGGGTGGGTGCTTCGAGGTTGATTCTGGAGAATCGGCAGGGTGTGCCGATTCCAGGCAATGTTGAGACTGATGAATATTTGTGGCTTTGAGACAATGCAATCGGTAGTTGATGCCGATTGTTCGAGGCCTTGGGTACTTGGGTGAGTTTAAGTGATCCACGTGTCGTTGTATGAGTGGAGGGTCAGATATGGTACAAACACCTTTTATTTATTTTTATTTATCACTGGACAGTTTCATGTTTTAAAGTTAATGACGTTAATTGACAAGTTGTGTTTGTAGTCCAACGGAAAAGGACAATTGCCCAACAAGCATGAGAACTGGGTTTAAGTCCCAGCTTATACAACCCATTGGTGTTTGTTACTTTGAAGCATGAAATTGGATGTGTGTTGATTTTCCTTTTCATTTTAGTTTTTATTTCCTCATCATTTTAATTCTATTTCAAGTTTTCTGTGTTTGTTTTAGCAATTTAGAATAGCTCAATAATAAAGGGAAAGAGAAGGCAACTTCAATCATAAAGAATGGGAAGTGTGGAGCAGGAGGAGAAGTCGCGACCTCCAAGTGCATCCATGCTCGACCTAATTGCTTCAAGGGGGAGTATTCCAATCCTTTCTCTTTAGTTGTTTTGTTATTATTTCAATAATTTTAATTTTCTATTTCTTTTATTAATTTTTTATTTTATTTTTATATAAGCTAACTTTTGGTAACCCCAGTGAGCACCTCTGTCAATACAGTGTCTAGGAGTTCTTTAGGCGACACCTTCGGTGTCTAAGAAGTTTGGGTTTTAAGCGGGACCATTGTGACCCCTCCAACCTTCCCGGATCCATTGGCTGTGTTTTTTCTGAGGCCCTTAACTGGTCATCAGTGAGTTGCTTGTATATTGGTGTGTTTTTAAAATTAAAAAAAAAGTTTTTTTTTTTAATTTTTTGTTATTTTTGTTAAGTTAATTTTATTTATTTATTTACTTAATGTGGTGTGGTTAGTTAGTTAGTTATTTTTTTTCTCTGAGTGTTAAAAACAAACTTTATTTCACTTCAAACATAGCATTAACAAAAAAAAATACATTCAAGTAAATTAAAAACAACAACAACATCTTCATCATCTTCATCCTCATCCATCATGGCATGCCTCTATTTGCTCTTACTTGTAGAATCTGCAGCAGCTCTACATGGTGTTCATTTCTCTTTTGCAGCATTTCTACATGCTGGTTGGCACTGTAGAGCCGCTTCTGGAGTCCGCCACCTGAGCCTTCAAGGAAGCTACTTCCTCGGTCAGCGCTACACACTCCTGTGTCCTCGCTAGTAGGCGCAAGCCTAGATTTGTGGCGAAGACCGTGTGTTGCACGGTTAAAGTGTGGGACTCCTCCACTGCCACCTTGTCCGATCGCTGTGCCACATGCAGATGAACCGCCAGTGTGAGTCTTCTCACAGTCATGCCTTCCGGCAGTACAGCTCTAATCGGCACCGCCTCAGAGAAATTTGAGGCCGAGCCATGATGATAAGAGGAATTTGGGAAGAGAGTGTTTGGAGGAGCCCTTATTTGGGCATTCGGTGGTGCAAGGGACAACTCAAGGTTGAGGTCATCAATGAGCATAGATGAGGATGCCATTTTGTTGTTTCTGGATGTTTTTTTTATGGTTTTCCTTGAGTTTGCAGGAAGAAATGCAGGGTATCATCCGCTTGTCGAGGTGTGGTTTAAATAGATATATGCTGATGAGGGAGTCGACACCATTTCGGATTTCCCGGGCATGCTCAACCTAATCGCTTCAAGGGGAAGCATTTCTACTTTCACTTTACTTTTTCCCCCCTGTTTTCTAGTGCTTTGTGTTTTTGCCTTTCCCTTTCGGCTGTCATCTTTGTTTTATTTAAGTTTGGGAACTGTGTTTTCTTTTCCGTTTGTCGTCTTTGTTTTATTTAATTTGGGAAGTATGTTTTCTTTTTCTTTTTCTTTTTCTTTTTCCTTTTGCAACTTTACTCTTTTATTTCCGAAACAAAATAACAAAAACAAAAACAACCAAAATAAAAAATAAAAATAAAAACACCAATAATGCAGTAGAAATCATTTCTTCACAATGCTCGGTGTCTCGACCATTGGAGCTTTGAGTTTGGCCCTCTGGCTGTCCTCTTCCGGGGCTTCACGCACAGCCTCTTGGGGCTCACCACTTGAGCTCCCAAAGATTGCACTCTTAGCTTGAGCGTAACTACTCTCGCGATCTACTTGCTTTCGTTTACCCGGTCGATCTAGGTTCTCCAGCTGCTTTTGCATGTCGCGAGAATACAACTCTACCATCTTTGATAGGTTTTTATTCTCGTCCCGCATATCGCGAGAAGACAAGTTAGCTCAAAACGGTGTCTGCAGATCAGTCAACTTTACGATTTGGACTGTACTTGCTCAGGATGAAACAGGTGCTGAGCCCTATATCATTGGAAAGATGCAGAAGTCTAGTTTCTGGAGAATTTTACGGTTCATGATTCCGAGTCTCCTAGAGGAAGTTATGCAAGTTTTGGCAGCTTAAGGTCAAATTCAGCAGCATCTGCGTTCCTGGGCCAAAAATGACATTTGAAGGTCTTTCCGATTTTTTCCTTGAGTTGGGTTGCATATGGTTGGAAAGATAATTCAAAGGGTTTGAAGATCCAGATTTTTCCAGATTTTTTAGGAGGGAAGATCAAGCCCAAAACAAGCCCACAAGCTTACTGCAATGAAGTCAATTCCAGTCTATTTTCGGCAGTCAACTTGCAGGGCCCAAAACGTACACTTGTACTGCTCAGTTGGGAATACATTCTTCATAAACGTTGTTCCAATGGGTATCTATTATTACATATCCAAATTTGAGCCCCATTGGATACATATTGAAACCTCAGGACGTCCTACACCAAGCCTGGTTAAGAAGAATCGTTTTTTTCAGCAACCAAAAGAAAACCCACATGGGTTGGCAGCAAAAGGAAACCACAATTGAACACCTTTGAAATCCCATGTGAAGAAAGCTTGAGGTGCAGCAGAAGAAGTATGAGATGGAATTGATTCCAACCACACTAACATAGACAAGATGAAGTGGGAGTTATGGATTGTATGAAAAGAGGAATGGTGGTGTTGGAATTCATCATGATGTTCCTCCCTCTTAGCCCTATAAATAGAGAAGTCTTCAAGCTTCATAAAACACCCCCAAAGGAGGGGAGCTCTCAAACACTTCTCTAGAGCTCCCTTCTCTTCTCTCCCTCAATTTCTCTAAGTTTCTCTTTCTAGTTTTCAATTGTTGTAATGAAATCTTTGTTCTGAAATTCTCCTTAAGCTTTTCTTAGTTCTACTTTACTTTTCATTGTTATGTAAATTCTTTTATTTAGTTTCAAGTTTGATTAGTTTCCAAGTTTCAATTATGGTTTTTGTTCTTATTCATTATGCTTATAAGTTAATATGCTAGTTTGAATGATTGATCACCATTTAGGCTTGCATGTTAGCTATCTTGGTTTGAATTAAGAGTAGACACCATGCTTTAATTCGAATTTAACTATGAATAGGAAGAGTATGTATGGACATTCGACAACAGGGATTAGATACATACTTGGTTGTTTAAAATGTTCTTCTATGCTTAATGGGTTCCTAATGCTTAGTTTATGTTAGACAACAGATGATCAAATTAGGGAATTATGAATACAAGGTTAGGACCAAACACCATGGCTTAATCATACTTTAGCTAGAATCAATTCGTTAATCTAATTGAACTTGGGAACTTATCTGCTTGAGTTATTTTCATTTCTTTCTTTCTTGTGTAATTTATTTTCTTTCTTGTTTTTCTATTTTGTGTAGGAAAATTGAATTGGATTATTCAATCACCAACCCTCTGGAATCGACCTCGCACTTACATATGCTATACTACCGAACGGCTCGTGCACTTGCGAGTATGACTAGTTGAGGATGCAGTTGAATCCATTTTGGTGCAGCTGAATCGACGCAACAGGTGTCGAGAACAGCTTTAGTGGAGCTGCCTGCTCAATCTCGTTAGAGAATGAAGAGGAGTTCACTTAGTCCACCACTTTGCGCAGGGAATCTTTTAAGTCTCCTCCGACCTTTAAGTTTCGAAGTCAATCATTCACGAGCTGCTCGATGTCCTCCACTCGCAATGCTTGCGATTCACGTCAGGGTTGTCCATGAAGCTGGCGTCATTGGGTAACTACTTCAGTGGCTATAAGGAGTTTCTCTCATCGTCGTCCTGCCGGTGTGGCGTATTAGTGGACTGAGCTTGTGAAGGATTTTCTACAGCAATTAGCTGCGTGCTTGGCCTTTCTAGTCCTGGCTGGTGAGCATCTTCCTTCACGCTCTCTATGAGGAGGATCGTGAGGCTGATCTTCTTGAGGGCCTAGCCTTGCTGAATAGTTCTTTGCGGGGCCCAGGCAGGCATGAACATTGGATGGCACACCCAACCTCTCGAACGGACACTAGATCTACTATGGTTGGGGATCGCGGATGCTTTTGACATGCCTGCTTGCTCGCCCTGACTGGGACGTCTCGAACCGTCTCCTGGTGCGTTCGTCCATCCTTCTCTCTTCACCACTGGATATAAGGCTTAGGCCAAGGACCAGGTGAATCTGCCTAGAAGCTGACCAACCAAGTTGTTTTGGTCATCGACTTGCTAGGTCAACTGGTTGACTCTAAGACTGAAGTATGCTTGACTACTTAGATCAATATGAGAGAATTGTGTGGAGCCTAATTGCGTGTGACCTAGGGTTTCGTTGAAGGTATGCTCGGGAGCAGCAATCATAGCCACGGGTCTATGCGGGAGGGCTCAGCAGTGGTTCAACGAACTCGAACATGGCTTAGTGTGGAGGGCTCGGACCTGCACCATGGGATGGAGGGTTTGATGCCGCGCCGCCGTGGCTACTAGGACCCGTGGTGGATAAGGTCTCGCGATGGCCTTGCTTCTTATAACTACGCTTCCAACCATGGTTGATCTGAAGGTTTCAAATGAATGATGAATGGAAGGAAACATATTCCTTTTCTCGCATTTGTGAGCAACACTTTGAGTATATTTCGATGCTCTCAATGAAATCACCAATTTGTTTATACAAATAATCTCACGGGAGAATATTCACGTATGATCATCTTCACTCTCGATCCCTGCGAAATAGATCCGGTCACAGGAGCACAAGAGAGGGAGAGAGAGAGAGAGAGAGAGAGAGAGAGAGAGAGAGAGAGAGAGAGAGTGTGTGTGTGTGTGTGATGACCCGACTCCCTTAGCAAGATATTGTCCGCTTTGGGCCTCCCCCCTCACGGTTTTGTTCTTGGGCTCAAGCTAATGTTATCTTTCCCAAAAGGCCTCTAGCTAGGAAGAGAAGTGCCCACACATATAAAGCACTTCACATTTCCCTCCCCGAGCGATGTGGGATTGCTCCCCGTTCTTGTTTCCCCAAGACACGGGTCTTACAATCCACCCCCTTTGGGGCCTACCGTCCTCACTGGCACACTTCCGGTTCGGGGTCCAGCTCTGATAACATTTGTCACTACCCGACTCCCCTAGCAAGATATTGTCCGCTTTGGGCCTCCCCCCTCACGGTTTTGTTCTTCGGCTCAAGCTAATGCTATATTGCCCAAAAGGCCTCTAGCTAGGAAGAGAAGTGCCCGCACATATAAAGCACTTCACCTTTCCCTCCCCGAGTGATGTGGGATTGCTCACCGTTCTTGTTTCCCCAAGACACGGGTCTTAAAGTGAGAAAGAGATTTCTCTAGGGTTTTGGAATTAGAATTGAATTATCTCATGTGTGTTGTGTAGCCATCTATTTATAGAGACTCCTCCTTTTCTAGGGTTTGTAGAGAATAATTCCCATACGGAAGGGAATTATTCTTTTTCTTAAATGACCGGATAATATCAAGGAGATTTGATGGAAATCAGATATTTGATTTGGGGAAATATTCTTATCTTAAATCAAGGATAATAGGCTAATTAAATCAGATTCAATTAATTATTTGACCTAAGGAATATTCCTCCATTCACGTGTTACCTTGTGATTGGGTGCCAAAATTCATGTTCCCACATCAAGTACATAGGTGAATGATCTTATAAATAATTCGGTATAAGTTCAATTCTTATGATAGAATTTGAGTGCAATCCACACACTTATTGTTAGTAATCCAAGTCCTTTGACTTTTGTGCCACATAGGATTAGTTACCGTTTTTTAATTTATGACATTTATATTTTATATTTTATATTTTTTTATTTATGTTGTGGTTCCAAATTTGCCCATAAGATATAAATTAGGTAAGTAATGACAAAAATCCTCAGATGCCCAAGAACAAACAGTAAAAACAACAAATCGCGAAAATCACGTTTTCCACAACATACAATATTCTCTCTGGGTTTCAGCTCCTGATTTAATATTCTCTCAGCCTCAGCTGAGCTTAGCAGTGTATGGTATTTCTAGATTCATTCTAGATTTTCAGATTCAGAGAAAGCTTCATTTTGGCTTTCTTCCCTTCCGTAGTAAAATATCACAATTAAGGTACTAAGACCCGTGGTCAATTTCGGTTTGGATTATAAACAGATTTTGAGTCAGAAAATTGGAATTCGAAATAAGTAGTGAATAAGTATGAGAGCTCGTTTCTAGCAAAAGTTGTGTGAGTGAGTGGTGTTTCTATATCAACTGAGAATTGGGATTCTTAGTGTCTCTGTAGGGAAGTAAACTTTGTTGAAATGTTTATCTAATCGTGGTGCAATCCACAACTATTGATTTTGATTGCAATTCATAAACCGGTAAGAAATTAATTTTAGGCCAATAATTACTATATTTGGCCTTTTTAGTTAATTATGATTTGAATTTATAAAATATTTGTTTTTATTCTTGTCTATCCATTTTAATTTTGAAAATCCCATAAACATGCACTGATACAAAAAAAAAAAAAATAAATTTCCTATAATCTTTCTTCTTTCTTCTTCCTTCTTTTTCTTCTTAAAATCCTATGGAGGAGGTATAATTATCTATGGACTAGGAATATACATAAATGTTAATTAGGTATGGATAGGTAAATTACCTATGGAGGAGGTATACATATGAATGCTATTTATCTATGGAGGAGGTATACATATGAATGTTAATTACTGTTGGGGTCTTCTTCCGTCGGAAGGCTTGTTCGGGCTTGTTGAGTCTTGGACCGCCATAGAGTGGTGAATCAAGCCTTTGTTGTCCCTTTTTCTGAGATAGCGAGAACGAGGCCCAAAGCATCTCGAGGGAGAAGCAAGTCCTAGGGGAGTACTCTATTCTTCTTCCAGCTGACTCCGTGTTTTGTGTTGACGTTTCCGGCAGTTCTGGAAAGAGTTGGAGATGGTGCATTGATGTTGTACAGGCTTGGCATGAGAGTTTGCTTTGGTGAATCTAGTTATTACTAGGCTTGGCATGAGAGACTTGTGGCGTGGGAGCTAAGAGCCCATAAGTTTAGCAAGAGAGAGAGTTGGAAAGGTAAAAGCTTGGAATATAGCTAGACTATATCTTTCAGGAGCTCTGGAATTGCTCCCACCATCTTGAATGGGTTTCTTGAAACAGAGAAAGTTAATTATGATGCTTGACTCTTACGATGGTGATTTACAGAAATGCTTGGGTGATGTTTAGGGTTTAGCATGGTCTTCTAAGAGAAAATGAGCATAAAGAAAGGATTAAGGCTTGAGATTTTGGGTGTTTTCGGCAGCTAGACGATGAGCTTGCGATGTCTGCAGTTTCTTACCAAGAAGGTAATGACTATGGTTTCAACTTAGCTTGAGAGGATGGGTGTTTCAGATATGGGATGGAGCTTTTTAGAGAGAGAGAGAGAGAGATATGGGGATGAAGGGATGAGTGGCTTGAGTCAATTTTCCAGTAGCTTGATGATTGTTTGTAATGCTCTGGATGGTTGAAGATGACTTGCTTGTTAGGTTTTTGGCTTGTCAAATATGTCCCAGTTGGTTTAGGATTGTTTTAGGAAAATTAGAGGTATACCGATTCTTGTCCTAGAGGGATTAGGAAAGAATTTCAGTTTTTCTTATTCAATTTAGGTTTGGATTTCTAGAAGACTATTTGGAATAGGATAAGTGTAATTTCCTAATCCACTTAGAAATAGAAATTCAATTAGCTTTGGGACATGTAAACCAACTCTATATCTATAAATAGGGTGTGGCAAGGCTTATTTTAGGTGGAAAAACAGCCAGAGATAGCCGATAGTTTTGTGATTAGTTCTAGGGTTTGCAAAAGTTCTGTAATCTCTATTATTAATCAAAGGAGCGGTGATTTCTCTACTTAGAGAAATCACAACTGGACGTAGGCAAAAGTTCTGCCGAACCAGTATAATTCTTGTGTGTTTCTAAGTTTTTCTAATATTTGCTAGTTTAGTTTATTGTCATTGGTTACATTAAAGAACAAGGTCTAGTGTGCAGGTTATTTAACATTGCTGATTTTGAACCGAGATTGTGCGAGCTTGGCATGAGAGCTTGGAGTGTGGGAGGTAAAGACCCACAAGTTTAGCAAATGAGAATGCATGTACTTGGCTTGGTGTTGGATATGCTTGAGTTTGGGTGTTGAGAATTTGTTGTTTGTGGCTACGACTATGGAGATTTAAGAGTTTCAAGAAAAGGAGGATGGGAGGAAAAGCTAGAGGCTTGAAGGCTATGGTGTTTATAGTTTGGAAGGGTATGAGGAGGAAGGAAAAGCTTGGAGTTATGCTTGGTGAGGATTTATAGGAAATATGAAGGTTGTGATGGCTGAGGAATGGATGGGATGGCTGCTGGAATGCTTGCAACAGCTAAAGGGATGTTGCTGAGAGGCTTAGAAGTGGGTTCTCATGGTTGCTGAGAGGCTTGCAGCCACCAAGAGATCTTCTCCTTTGCCTGGGCAATGCCTCCCAATTTATAGAAGGTGAAGCCTCTCTTTGGTTTCCAATAGGTAAAAGGAAGTGTTGGAACCAACTTAATTCAAATGGGTAAAAGGGAGCATTGGGACATTCTTATTTCTAGTAGGCAAAGTTAGGCATTGGAAAATGACTATTTCCTATGGGTAAAAGAAGTGTTGGAATTGGCTTGTTTCTAGAAGGTAATAAGGAGTGCTTGAAGGATATCTCATTTGCCACATTGGAGAACTCAAAGTAATGGGCTTGGACTTTGGTGCTCTCAAGTAGCTAGCCCAAAGTCTCCATTATCCACCACAACCTCTCGTGCAAGCCCCGTAAACCACATGACTTGGGTTCATGTGATCTTGGTAGGTTATTGGCATAGGAAAAATGTATTATTGGTTTGGCATGACATGTACATTATTTCTATATTTATTTAATGAATTAATTCCCAAAATACAGTTTGAATTAACGCATGACCAACATTATATGTTATATTGGGCTTTAAATATCCTTGGGCTTCTCGTGACATTTTGGGCCTCAACAATTACCTGTGGAGAAGATATATGATATGAAATTACCTATGAAGGAGGTATACACAAACATGCAAAGTAGGTAAATCAATCACCCAAAGACATATATACCCCACCATAAGGTATTCACTGGTTGAAAGCGTTTGATAAATTGAGATTAATTGTAGAAATGTGATATTAATTTATTGATTGCAGTAATTAACAAAATTTTAGAGGATTGACTGTACAATGGCAATATGTGTAAATGTTTTAAAAACAATGGCCAAGGCTTTGCATACTTGGCTAGCCTGTTGAATAGCTGGACCCAATTCTTCGTCAAAAGAGAAGTGGACTGCATTCACAGTACAAACTCAAAATTGAACCTATATCGAAAGACCACATGATCTTAACCACTGAATCTCTAATTAGAAAATGTCCATTCCGTCAATGGGGTTTAGCCTAGTGTAAAAGGGGCCTTAACTTGCAGAATAGAGGTCTCAGGTTTGAATCCCCATGGCATCTTAGTTGTGTTGTGTGTGTGTGAGAAGCCTCCTACCCTGTAATTTAGACTATCGCTTGTACTAAAAAAAGAAGAAGTTCCATTCCAAATGGTACCATTCATAAACGCTAAACCCAAACGGGTCCATTTTGTTGGCCCTTCACAAATTTCACTGCGTGGTGCTCCGGGCCGAAGGGGTCTGTGCCAACACGGGTCGTCCTTCTTTGGCGTGGTGCGATTGTGCGCGGGCGTGCCAGCACGGTCTCCTGTGCATTCGAGGATGATGAGAGTGGAGGAGGAGAGCGCGCGACCAGAGCAAGGAGAGGAATTGATCTCGGCCATGGTTCACAGCCTGAACTACAAGGCCGTTAAATGATGTCGTAATTGGTGGATTTTTGGGCGGTCCTGGATTGCAGCGGTCGTATGATATATGGGATGGACGAAAAAAAAACAACCGGCGCCTTGAAAACCAAGGGTTGTACGACATATTGATGAATGGATTTTCCTACAAGCTGTCACTACTTCTAAGAAAGCTAGTAAAAGTATTGAAAATGCATTACAAGAAGATAAATGACAGAAGGTAAATGACAGGAAAATATAGTCTCCTCCGTGGGAGGCTTGTGTTTGGTGTTGAACCCTTGAAACGTAGTTGGAGCCTGGTATTTATAGGAGAAGTCCTGAGAAGACGAACAAGGCTGAAAATCAGCACGATGAGGCTAATCAGAGAGTGGGTAGTCGAGTCGACTTTTGGGAACGTGAAGTATGGTGGTGTGACCCCCATAAATCCTGGCCGCGGCCCTGATGGTGGGCTCTGCGTTCTTGGGCCTTGGAGGAGCATTCAATGCTCTGGTCTGATGGTTGGTGACTTAATCTCACAAGTCACAAGATTTTTGCACCTAATCACCCTGATTTTACTCACCATAGCCTGACTTCAATCACATCCCCTCTACCCTTGCACATTAAATGCTCTTACATGGATCGTGGGCTCTTTGTTGCAGTTCAGGGCGTTACTTCATTAAATTAAGCGTGGAGCCTTGATGCCACGCAGCGACTTGACTTTCTTTATTTTGGCAGTGTATTTAAGGGGTTGTCATTTTCTTTGCTCAAGCTCACCGAGGCCGTGATGGTTTTGCATTTCTCAGCTGACCCGTATCCTGCGAGAAAAATGAATAACAACTTGCCGCGTTCGGTTTGGGCAGGTGTCGTGGCCGAGAGGAAGCCCCTTTGGTTGGCCTTATTGTCCGAGATTTATTAGGCACGAACATTGCCCCCACATTCCCGATTCGTCGGTCATGGTTTGAGGTAAAGGCCGAATGGATCCCAGGGGATGGACCCTTTGCATTCCTTTGAAACGACCTTAACAATTGGTGCTTTAAATGCGCAAGCACGTCGTTTGAGTCATCATTGCCTTGATTCATGCGAGCCGTCGTTTCGTCTCATCAACTGAAACGACGGACTTTAGGTTTTTGACATGTCATCGCGTGCTCAGTGTGCTGTCGAGGCTGTTACGTATTTCGAGAGAGCCACGCCCGTTCACTTCGAATTTGAGCACCAATATAAATACCCAGCCTTCTTCGCTCTTCCTTACGCTTTTAATATCTTCAGACGCCCAAGCTCTGTCAAAACTCTTCCTCAAATTTCCAGAAATTCCTCGAACTCGAGTCTCAAAACTTCTCTCTTTCTGCTCAAGTGATTCTTCATTTGTAACAACGATTCTAGTTGTTTCTTCCACTTCCCCTAAAAAGTCATGAGCTCTTTGTCGATTTCTGGGTCCCTAGTTTCTCATGTTCTTCGCGTTCATCGTTTCTTCCCAACTTTTCCTTTCAAACACCCAACTTCAATCGGCTCTAATGGCTTCTAGCACTTCTTCATCTGTTGAAGCTCGGTCCCAAACCTTCCAAACTGAATTTGAAGACATCTCCGAGAAATCCAAGGTTCGGTTCAGCCCAACATTGTCATGCCTTGGCTTGATGACGACGGCATCGCCACCGATTCTGGTATCCTCGGCCCTTATCTGGAAGGTGGCATGCCAGAGAGGCTGGTAGTCCACCTTAAAGACAATGTTGGCTGCGCAAATCTCACGGCCTGGTGCTCCGGGCCGAGGGGATGTGCGTTAACACGTGGCTTCCTGCTTTTGGATGCGGTCGACGTGAGCCAAAACCAAGATGCGGCCGAGGGTCCTTCCCAGCCCTGGAAGAGGATGACCCTTCCCCCTATGAGGCCGAGGAGAAACTGGATGCGACTGATGAAGATGGGAGGGCCCGGTATGATGACTCTAACTTGGCCGTGTTTCATCGGCTGAATACCTCGGTCGCATCCATGGCCGGAGCGACGACCCTTACAATGGCCGGAGTGACGGCCCTTACCATGGCCAACATGACGGCCGCTTACCATGGCCAGAATGACGGCCGCTACCATGGCCGGAGTGACGGCCCTTCCTTCTCTCGGCTGTATCCGTACTCGAGGCAACGGGCTCGGCCATGGCCTCAGTGAAGCCTTGGCTTTAAGTCGGCTGTGGTTGCACCCAGGGTAACGGCCTCGGTCATAGCCTGAGTGAAGCCTTGGCTTTAGGTTGGCCGTGGTTGGTGACGATATGGGTGGCGGAGACACTGCCTTGTGTCTCCGCGCGCAAATCTCACGGCCTGGAGTTCCGGGCCGAGGGGATGTGCGTTGACACGCGGTTGTGCGGGGGCGTGCCAGCACGGTCTCCGTGCGTCGAGATGCTTGAAGTGGGTGAAAGTGTTTAAGTGGTGCGCCTGTTTGGACTCGTCTTCTAATCAAACGATTGTAGCCGAGAGAGGAACTAGTCTCGGCTTTAGGTTCACGGCCAGAACTACAAGGCCGTTGAGTGGTGGTGTTGGTGGGTTTTAGGGCGGTGCTCCGGCGCGCTGCTCAGTGAGCGCGTCGTATGATATATGGGGTGAATGAGCGAATAACGAAGATGGTGCTCCGGCGCCTTGAAAATCAAGGGTCGTATGATATATTGATGAATGGATTTTCCTTACAAACTAACACTACTCCTAGAAAAGCAAGTAAAGATATTGAAAGTGCATTACAGGAAAATATAAGTTGCTCCGTGGGAGGCTTTTGTTTGGTGTTTGAACCCTTTGAAAGTGGTCCTGAGTCTTGTATTTATAAGCAAAGTTCCTGGAGGGTAATCGAGGCTGAAAATCTGCATGGTGGAGCCTGATTAGCGCAAGTGGGTAGTCCAATCGACATTTGGGATCGTGAAGTATGGTGGTGTGACCCCATGAATCCCGGTGAATCTCTCCCGCCGCCCGATCGTGGGTTCTCGCGCTTGGCAGTGGAGACGCATTTATTGCTCTGGTGGCTGGTCACCTAATCTCTCAAGCTGCAAAGAGGTTTGTGAGAATGTTGGCGTCTAATCACTCTGATCTCTGTCACCAAATCCTGACTCCAATCACTTCCCACCTTCCCTCGTGCATTAAATGCTCATTCTTGGCCAGTGGGTTTGATGATCTGACTTTAATGCCTTTGGCCGTGACCTTGTTCGATCTCGGCCTCGGCCTACAATCGAGGCCGAGATGATCGTGCCTTAGCAATTTTCCTCTTGTTTCTCTGGAATGCCAAGCATCCTGGCAAAACGCCGCATTCTAACTTCACGAGAGAAAGAGACCAGGCCGAGAAGAGAGGTTCCCTCGGCCAATTCGTGGCCGTGATTTATTAGGCACAAACAGGGTTCGGCCCGCCCCCAGGTCGCGCATGGTACCAACGGTCATCCCGTATGACCGGCGGTTTGAAAGTTTTTGCTGGCCTAGGGCGGCCTCGTCCTTGGGTCCCATCGAGGTCCTGGGGGTTTGTGCCCCCAGTCGGTCGAAAACGGCTCTACTGGCAGGCCGACGATCGTCCTGGCCGCGGATTTCTTCATGGTTGATTGAGATGGCTCGGCGGCCTTCCTCTTGTTCTCCTGTAGCCTGGGCTGATCGATTTTGCACTGGCATTGCTCGCAAAGCACCAGCTCTGGTTCGGCCAATGGTTCCTTTCCTTTCGCCGATCGACGAACTTCCCTATATTCGGCCCCGAAGTTGGGTGCTGACCATGTTGACCACAGGTGGAGGGAATGGCTTGGAGTCAACCTGCATGGCCGCCTTCTCCGGAAACTGGAGTTTCTTCTCGTCTATCAACTTCTGGATGACGTCTCGCAGGACAACGCAGTTGTTGGTGTTGTGAGACCAAGAGCTGTGGTATTTGCAAAACGTCTTTCCTTTGAGCTCGTCAGGTTTCAGAATTTTATTTCCGAAAGACAATTTGACCTTCTTCTCGGCCAATAGCAGATCAAAGATAGCCTCGGCCCTTATCAAGTCAAAAGTATAGGCCTTCGTTTCCCGCGTCGCAAACTTGGTGTCGGGACTTTTTTTGCAGTTGTTGTCGGTTTTGACAAGGCCTTTGCATACGAACGGTTTGTCTATGCTGACTTCGGCCGAACTCATCTCTAACTCACCGCTCTCAGCCTCCACGGAGCGCCTGCTTCGGCGTCAGCTGACAACGGGATTTCTGTAGTAAGTCCCCGTTGAAGTCGTCTTCTTCTGCATCTCTTCCTTTAACAAGGACGCGTATCTGTCTACTTTGTTGATCAGGTCATGCATGTCCCGGAATTCAATCCCCTGGAATTGTGTCCGGTATTCGAATTCCAGCGCTTCCTCGGCCATCTTGACAAACTCCCTCTCTGGTAGGTTCGTGCGGCACCAGTTCCTGCATGTTTTGACCCGCTCCAGGTAGTGATGAGGTGATTCGTCTGACGCCTGGCTCATTCTTGCCAGCTCGGCTACCGTTATCTCTCGGTTGGTCTGATAGAAATGTTCGTGGAATATTCTTTCCATGTAGACCAATCCCTCACCGAATTTGCTGGAAGGTTTATGAACCATGAGAAGGCCGCGCCGGTCAGGGAGTGAACAAACAACGGAGCTTTTGGGCGTCCGAATCGGCCTCTCCACACTGGGCCGTAAAACGGCCTATGTGTTCAATGGAGGACATCATGAACTCTGGCAATCGATAGTTCCGGGGAAGAGGGGTTCGGTCGATCTCTAGCGGGTACGACCTTGTGTATCTTGGCGCCTCCGACCACGTCTAAGCTAGGCCGTCCTCGATCATTAGTCGGACGTCTTCAAATCGGAGCCCTTGAGGTGGCACTTCTTGCTGGGCCGCACACGGCCGTGGGACCTCTGCACATCGTTCTCGGCCTTATCTGTTGGGCCGCTGGGACAGGGGCTCGGCCGGATGACCGAGCTGGTTGACGCCAGGTGAGCGCGATAGGTTTGGCCAAGAGGCGTGTGTGTTGCCGTCGGAATGGCCGAACCGTAGTGGAGGTGAGAGCCTAGCGGGAACAACGACGCCTTCAATGGTGGCGAACGGTCGGATTGCTCTCGACCGTCCTCCTGTGATGGAACGCGGCCGCGTGCTCGGGCCAGGATGAGTCTGGACGGCCGGGTGTGTGAACTGGGCCGAGTGGCTGGATCACGGGATGCGCGAGGCTGCTTTGCCCTAGTGACACGGCCAAAGCGTGGAGTGGGCCGCACGCTGCCTCTCTCGGGTAGGTTGGCCCGGGATACGCCCATGTAGGCCGGGACTGCCCCCAGCTATTTGTCGGTGGCAGCGAATGCCGACCGTAACTTGACGCTTGGTTATGGCCAGAGGCGCCGAGGGCTCCTGCTTCGCCGTAAGGCTCGATCCTTCGCGCTCTTGGCTTCTCTTCCGGTTCTAGGAGGTGTTGCGGGCGAGGTTGCCGGCATCCTCTCATGAAAAAGCGTCTGTTTGTGCCTAATAAATCACGGCCGTGACCTGGCCGAAGGATCCCTTTTCCTCGGCCCTTGCATTTGCCGTTCAAACTGAAAACGCAGCGTTTTGCCAGGATGCTTGGCCTTCCAGAGAAACAAGAGAAAAATTGCTAAGGCTCGATCATCTCGACCTCGATTGTAAGCCGAGGCCGAGATCGAGCAAAGTCCGGCCAGAGGCATTAAAGTCAGATCGTCACGTGAGAGGAGGGTCCCACGCTCCATTTAATGAAGCAGGGCCTCTGTTTATTTGAGCAAACCCACTGGCCAAGAATTAGCATTTAATGCACGAGGGAAGGTGGGAAGTGATTGGAGTCAGGATTTGGTGAGGGGATCAGAGTGATTAGAAGCGCAGAACCCACGATCAGGGCGGCGGGAGATTCACCGGGATTCATGGGGTCACACCACCATACTTCACGATCCCAAATGTCGATTAGACTACCCACTTGCTCTAATCAGGGCTCCAACATGCAGATTTCAAGCCTCGATTACTCCTCAGGAACCCTTCCTATAAATACAAGGCTCAAGCTACATTCAAAGGGTTCAAACACCAAACCAAAGCCTCCCACGGAGCAACTTATATTTTCCTGTAATGCACTTTCAATATTTTACTTGCTTTTCTAGGAGTAGCGTTAGTTTGTAAGGAAAATCCAGTCATCAATATATCATACGACCCTTGATTTTCAAGGCGCGCGGAGCACCATCCTTATTATTCGCTCATTCACCTCATATATCATACGACCGTCGCTCATTGAGCAGCGCTCGGAGCACCGCCCTAAAACCCACCAACACCACCACTCAACGGCCTTGTAGTTCAGGCCGTGAACCAAAGCCGAGACTAGTTCCTCTCTCGGCTACAACCGTTTGATTAGAAGAAGAGTCCAAACAGGCGCACCATCTAAACACTCTCACACACTTCAAACATCTCGACGCACGGAGACCGTGCTGGCACGCCTGCGTACAACCGCACCGCACCCAAAAGCAGGAAACCGCGTGTCAACGCACATCCCCTCGGCCAGGAACTCCAGGCCGTGAGATTTGCGCGGCAGACACTTTTGGCCCATCCCCAAGCATCAGGTGTCTGCCACGCAAATCTCACGGCCTGGAGTCCGGGCCGAGGGATATGCGTTGACACGCGGCTTCCCTGCTTTTGGGTGCGCTGCGTTTGTGCGCGGGCGTGCCAGCACGGGCACACGTGCGTCGAGGTGTGGTTTGGATGGAAGTGTTGAAATGGTGCGCCTGTTTTGGACTTGACTTTTAATCAAACGATTGTGGCCGAGAGAGGAACTAACTCGGCCGTCAGGTTCACGGCCTGAGCTACAAGGCCGTTTAGAGGTGATGTCGATGGTGGTTTTAGGGCGGTGCTCCGCGCGTTGCTCAGGGAGCGACGGTCGTATGATATATGGGGTGAATGAGCGAATAATAGAGATGGTGCTCCGGCACCTTGAAAATCAAGGTTCGTATGATATATTGATGAATGGATTTTCCTTACAAACTAACACTACTCCTAGAAAAGCAAGTAAAGATATTGAAAGTGCATTACAGGAAAATATAAGTTGCTCCGTGGGAGGCTTTTGTTTGGTGTTTGAACCCTTTGAAAGTGGTCTTGGGTCTTGTATTTATAAGCTGAGTCCCTGGAGGGGTAATCGAGGCTGAAAACCTGCATGGTGGAGCCTGATTAACGCAAGTGGGTAGTCCAATCGACATTTGGGATCGTGAAGTATGGTGGTGTGACCCCATGAATCCCGTGATCTCCCGGCCGCCCTGATCGTGGGTTCTGCGCTTTGGCCGTGGAGACGCATTTATTGCTCTGGTGGCTGGTCACCTAATCTCTCAAGCTGCAAAGAGCTTTGTGAGAATGTTGGCGTCTAATCACTCTGATCTCTGTCACCAAATCCTCACTCCAATCACTTCCCACCTTCCCTCGTGCATTAAATGCTCATTCTTGGCCAGTGGGTTTGCTGCAATAAACAGAGGCCTTGCTTCATTAAATGTAGCGTGGGACCCTCCGTCACGTGATGATGTGACTTTAATGCCTTTGGCCGTGACTTATTCTATCTCGGCCTCGGCCTGGAATCGAGGCCGAGATAATCATGCATCCTGGCAAAACGCTGCGTTTTCACTTCACGAGAGAGGGCGACAAGGTCGAGAAGAGGGGTTCCCTCGGCCAATCCGTGGCCGTGATTTATTAGGTACAAACATTGCCCCCACATCCCTGGATTCTTCCTGCCTCGGCATGAGTAGGGGCCGAATGGATTCCAAGGGATGGACCCTTAGCCTTCTGAAGTGATTGACAACTGGGGCATTAAATGCGCAAGCCAGTCGGCGCATTTAATGCCTCAGGCACGTCGTGCAGATCATTATTGCCCAGGCTTGCGCGAGGCGTCACCTTGTCTCGTCAAGTGAAACGACAGTCTCTGGATTTTGGACACGTCATCGTGCTCTTAATTCGCACGAGCCATTATTCTGCTTTGCTAATCGAAACGCCGGCCGCCAAATTTCTGTCATAACTCCGCGTGCTCTGAATGTGCTGTTAGGCCGTTTCGTTTCACGAGAGTCATACCGCGTCATCCTTGAATTCCAGCATGAGTATAAAAACCCAACTTCATCGCATTTTCATCACACTTCCAAAAGTTTCTGAGTTCATGTTCCTTGAAAGTTCATCCTGGCCTTCCCCAGTTTCCTCAGCCTCCATAAGTTTGTAACCTCCAAAAGTTTCCTCAGTAATTCTTCTCTCGTTTTGAATACTCTGGAGCCTTCCTTTGATCTCTAGGCTTCGTCCTTACTTATTTCAACCTGCTCTAATAGCCCTTACTCATTTCAACCTGCTCTAACGCCGAGATATACACAGCTGTACCCGCCAGAAATCGACCGAATCCCTCTTCCCAGGAACTATCGTTGCCAGAATTCATGCTATTTTCCGGGGATGGGCAGACTTCCTCCATTGAGCACATAGGACGTTTCACGGCCCAACGTGGAGAGGCCGATTCGGACGCCCAGAAGCTCCGTCTATCGTTCAACATGTAGGAATTGGTGCCCCACGAACCTACCAGAGAGAGAGTTCGTCAAGATGGCCGAGGAAGGCTTGGAATTCGAATACCGGAAGAAATTCCAGGGGATTGAATTCCGGGATATGCATGACTTAACCAACAAGGTGGACAGGTATGCGTCCTTGTTGAAAGAGGAGATGCAGAAGAAGACGGCCTCGAAAGGGACCTACTCCAGGAATCCCATCGTCAGCTATGTCGAAGCGGACAGGGCTCCGAAGGGGCCGAGAGCGAGGAAGTGGAGATGAGTTCGGCCGAAGTCAGCATAGACAAACCCTTCGTCTGCAAAGGGCTTGTTAAAACTGACAACAGCCGCACCAAAATTCCCGACGCCAAGTTCGCGCACGCTGGAAACAAAGGCCTACACCTTTGATTTAACGAGGGCCGAGGCTATCTTTGACCTACTTTTGGCCGGGAAAATGGTTAAGTTGTCTTTCGGCCATAAAATTCCGAAGCCTGATGAGCTCAAAGGGAAGACGTTTTGCAAATACCACAGTTCTTGGTCTCACAACACCAACAACTGCGTTGTTCTGCGAGACGTCATCCAGAAATTGATAGATGAGAAGAAGCTTCAGTTTCCGGAGAAGGCGGCCATGCAAGTTGACTCCAAACCATTCCCTCCACCTGTCGTCAACATGGTCAACGCCCAGCTCCGGCCGGGTATAGGGAAACTCGCTGGATGGCGAAGGAAAAGGGGCCTTTGGCCGAATCGGGGCCATTACTATGCGAGCAATGCAAGCATGAGGTCGGTCACCCCAGGCCACAGGAGAACAAGAGGAAGGTTGCCGAGCCTTTTCAAGCGACCACAAAGAGATTCGGTGGCCAGTGCGACCTTCGGTCGGCCAGGAGAGCTGTTTTCAGCCGAACTGGGGCCACAGACTCGGGTACCTCGGTGGGTTACAAAGATGGGGCCGCCCTAGGCCATTGAAAACTTTCAAACCACCGGTCATACAAGATAACCGTTGGTATCATGCAGGGCCCGGGGGGAGAGCGGACCACTGACAAAAACCCAGCTGAGGAGGATGCGGGGGCGGGGTTCAGGAGGCCAGAGCACAAGTGACCGAGGCCGAAGGCTCCAAGCGCCAAAAGAAAATGGCAGCTACAGGACGGACCGCCATCCACCCCAATCGTCCCTTTGCCAGCAAAAGCGGCCAATACCAAGCTTCCAAGAACGTGGCGCCCTGAGGCAGGGCGAGGGCCCCCCTAGATCATCGGCCATTTTGGTTCAACCAAAGGCCGCGGTCATGGAGAGAACAGACGAAGGTGTCGTCGACATCTGCCACGGGAGAGACCCCCCTTCGGCCAACGGTTTGTCCTTTCTTAAGGAATTTCACAAGGACCATTCGGCCACAGACCTATTCGGCACGACCCCTGAGAGCTGTGAAATCATGGAGTTGGCCCTTAAAAATACAAAGGAGAGGCGCTCCTCATCACCAACAGTTCTGATTCGGCCATTAAGGCCGTATACCAGGCAAACAGGGAAGCTAGAGCGAAAGGTCTGCCAAGTTACCAGCCCGACCTCGGCGGATTGGAGGCCAAATCTCCTTTCAGCAAGGGCGATTTGGAATATCTTCGCCAATATTTTTCGGTGACTCGACGGACGCGTCTTTGGCTTGACGGCCGAGGAGAAGGCCCGGGTGAGCCGTCTAGATGATTACTTGACGGCCAGGGACACATTGGCAAAGGTTAGGAAGGCCCTCAAGGAGGAGGTCGAAGCTTCGGACCCCCCTGAGATCAAGGCACCCACAACCAATAGCCCGGGGACCGCAAGGCCTATGATCGAGGGTTTCGGAGATCCTTTCTTCAGGCATGAGGCCGAAGACGACCCCACTTTAGAAATCTCCGACGAAGAATATAAGGGGATCCTCAGGATGGTCGAGGAAAAGGTTCTCGCAGGAAACGGCCATGAGGCCGAAGAAGAAGCCGGTAGGGGAAACCCGCGGGAGCCGGAGGAGTTCGGCATCAACATGGTCTTGGTGCTACCATCCGAGTTTTCAGCCCCCGGAGGGCGGACCAACGGCCTGGATGATGACGTGGCCGAGGAGCAGCTTGGTCAGAGGCCAAAGACGAAGGAAGAACTGTTGGCCGTAGCATTTAACGAGGTCATACCTAGAGACGAGCCGAACAAATATCAACACCTCAAACCGTTATACATCTCGGCTCATGTTGAGGGGGTGCCCGTGTCCAAGGTTTTCGTCGACTGTGGGGCGACGTCAACATCCTTCCGTATTCCTTGATGAGGAAGCTGGACAAGTCAAAAAAGGACCTCATCCCCGCGACGTCGTCATGAGCAGCTTCGTCGGTGACAAGTCTAAAACTATTGGCGTGTTGCCGTTAAAAATTACCGTGGCCGACCAGGACAAGAGTCGCGGCTTTCTACGTGGTCGAATCCAGCGTCGACTACAACATATTGCTCGGTCGTGACTGGATCCACCAGTCTGGGTGTATACCGTCCTCCCTCTTCCAACTATTGTTCTTTTGGGGTGTTTATACACCCGACCGACGAAAAACCTTTTGAGGCCAACGCCGTACAAGCTCGGATTTACGACGACGACGTTGGATGGGTTGTCCTCACCGGCCACGATGCAGACGGCCGACCAACAAGAACAACGGCCCAGAAGGTCCTGGAATTAGGCGCCGAGAATATCCGCAGGATTCGGCGCGCGAAGTATTGATCGACCTCACCAGCCTTTAGATGACGGACAAAGCCACTAGAGAAGAAGGAGCGGCAGCCGTGAATGATTTGGTAGAAAGACTGCTGGAACATTGGGCGGAGGAATCCTTACGGCCGACTTCGCCGATGACCTTGATCGAATTCCTCCACGAATCAGACGAGACGAACGTTCTGAACTTATATTCATGAACCTAACAGCCGAGACTAGTTCCTCTCTCGGCTACAATCGGTTTGATTAGAAGAAGAGTCCAAACAGGCGCACCATCTAAACACTCTCACACACTTCAAACATCTCGACGCACGGAGACCGTGTTGGCACGCCCGCGCACAACCGCACCGCACCCAAAAGCAGGAAACCGCGTGTCAATGCACATCCCCTCGGCCCGGAACTCCAGGCCGTGAGATTTGCGCGGCGAGACACTTTTGGCACGCTCGGTGGGATACTTGTCAAAAACTTATGGTGGAAACCAGGGCACAAGCAAAGCTCAAAAACAAAGCAATCGAAATGACTTCTGAGACTCCTGAATCCATATAAGAGCATGCAGTAGTAGAGGAAATGATGTCCAGGGGGACCTCCAGGATAGAGACATCCTTCATGGCCGCAATGGACAGGTTCTCCTCGGAGTTACGAACGCTCTATCAAGAGAGGATGCCGGTAACCTCACTGGCGACACCTCCCAGAGAGGGCAGGGGAACCGAGAGCGTGAGAGAATCGAGCCTTACGGCGAAACCAGCAGCCTCAGCGTCGCGGCCCATCCCCAAGCATCAGGTTACGGCCGGCATCCGTTGCCACCGGTAAACAGTTGGGGGCAGTCCCAGCCCACGTGGGCGAGCCCCGGGCCAACCTATTCGGGGAGAGACGGTGCGCGGACCACTCCATGCTTTGGCCGTGTCACTAGGGCACAGCAGCCTCGCCCGTCCTGCGATTCATCCACTCAGAGCAATCCGGCCGTCTCACCACCATTGCAGGCGTCGTTGCTTCCACCGGGTTTTGGGCGGTGCTCCGCGCGCTGCTCAGGGAGCGACGGTCGTATGATATATGGGGTGAATGAAATAGTAACAAAGATGGTGCTCCGGCGCCTTGAAAATTAAGGGTCGTATGATATATTGATGAATGAATTTTCCTTACAGTCTAACACTACTCCTAGGAAAGCAAGTAAAGATATTGAAAGTGCATTACAGGAAAAAATAATTTGCTCCGTGGGAGGCTTTTGTTTGGTGTTTGAACCCTTTGAATGTAGCTTGAGCCTTGTATTTATAGGAGGAGTTCTTGGAGGAGTGATAGAGGCTGAAATGCTTATTCGTGGCCAGTGAATTTCCTGCAATAAACAGAGGCATTACTTCATTAAATGAAGCATGGAACCCCGCTGTCACGTGATGATTTGACTTTAATACTTGTGGCCGTGAATTTGTTCGGCCTCGGCCTCGGCCTATGACCGAGGCCGAGATGATCATGCCTTAGCAATTTTTTTTTTGTTTTCAGGAAGGCCAAACATCTTGGCGAAACGCCGCGTTTTAGTTTCACGAGCAAATGATAAGGCCGAGAGAAAGGGGTTCCTTAGGTCAGTTATTGCCGTGATTTATTAGGCACAAACATTGCCCCCATATCCCCGGATTCTTCGGTCTCGGCATGGGCAGGGGCCGAATGGATTACAGGGGATGGACCCTTTGCCTTTCTTCTGAAGTGATTGACAAGTGGGGCATTAAATGCGAAGGTCAGTCGGCGCATTCAATGATATAAGGGATGAACTGTAAAATTCTCCAGAAACTAGACTTCTGCATCTTTCCAATGATATAGGGGTCATTATCTGGTTCATCCTGAGCACGTATAGTCCAATCCGTGAAGTTGACTGATCTTAGACACCGTTTTGAGCTAACTTGTCTCCAAAATGCATTTAATGAGTCTCAAGCTTGTTACACTGAAACAAACACAAAACTTATTAAAAGCACAAGTTTAACTCAAAAACATAATCAAATCATAAGTTAGAAGGATACAAAATGACATGTAATTATGCACCGATCAATCTGCCGAATCATGTGGCGAGGCAGTTCGTTTGATCCAGACGGCTCTCGTCCTGTCAATCAACCGGCTCTCGTCTTGGAGGGCCGACGTCGGTCAAAATCACGGCGTGGCCGGTATCACTTTTTAGCTCTAGAAGGGGATTACCTTTCTCACTCTGATGCCGTGGAGACATTTCAATGCGGTGGACGAGGTTGGGAAGGCTTGGTATGAGAACTACATCTTAGCCAAGTTTGTTCGGCCCATTGAAGAGGCCGTGAGGGTGGCCTTGAAGAATGCATATGGGGACCCCTTCCCTCCTAAGACCAATAGGGGAAAGAAGGCACCCGTCGTGCCTTCTCGACCAAGTGTCCAGGCCGTAGCCACGTCAAGAGCGCCGACCACTACCTCAACCACGATCCCAACCTCAAGGGCAACGGCTGTGGTGAGGGCAAGGGCTGCGGTGACAACGCCAAGGACCTTGGCGCTCGGGACCGTGCCATCTCCTCCGCTGGTTCGACCGAGCGTTCCTGACGGTAAGTACTTGAACTTTTGTACTCTTTTTCGATATTTCTGACCCATGCCTGACCGCCTATTTGTTTTTATAGCTCAAGGCCACAAGAGGGGCAGAGAGGCCAGAACCACCGAGGCTGCTTGTGAAGTGGAGATGGCACAAGCCGTGGCCGAAGCAGGCGACGGAGTGCAGGCCGAGGTACAGGCGGCCGAGGAGGAAGTCGTGTAGCCGTCGAGAAAAAGGCTCCTCTTGCGATAGTAAGTGAACGCCTCTATTTTTTTATTAGTTGCTTCAGGCTGCATCTCTTTTTAACATACTTTGTTGATTTGGCCTTATTATCAGGATGAAGTGCCAGAGGGGCGAGGGCAGCCGCTGCGGTGTGTCAATCCTGGTTACCTCGGTCGCGAAGACCATGCCTTCCTTAACTGCCATAGCCCCAGTCGAGCCGTCCTTGGTCGTCCTCCATCGTCCTCCGTCGTCCTAGTGGTATCGTGATTCGTTCGGTAAGTGTTCGTCCTTGTCACAACACGTTAGTTTTCTTCTTATTTTTATGTATCTCTAACCAAAAAACTCTCCCCTCAGCCCCGCAGACCATCCTCGCCTATGTCCACGGCCACCATCGTATTGAGCGTGCCAACTGCCCCAGTCAACGTACCCATGCCATTGATGCCCCTGACCCCAGAAGTCGACGATCGTGACCGAGCTCGTGGCGGGTTGGGCTTCTACCGTGCCGTTGGCTGTTGAAGTGAGTGTTCTTTTGACTGCTCTCTCTCTACATATTCGGCCACCCTATATTTAACCGTTTTTACTTCCTCAGGAGCCCACCTCTTATGACGATCTCGCTGAGCTGTATGCCAGCCTTCATGAGGAAGGAGGCAGGTCGGCCTCGGTCGCTCCTTTGGACGATGATTCCAAGGCCACCATTGAACGGCTTCGAGAGTTTCTGTTCATGGGGGTAAACCATATGGCCAACGACGAGACCTTTGGAGAGTTCAGACCCTCCTCTGGACACGGCCATGGCCCTCGGTCAGCTGGATTCGGCTAAACTAGATGAGCTGCAAGTTCGCCTGGCCAAGGGTGAGGAGATGATCAGCCGGTACGCCGAAGGCGGATGAGGATGACTGAGGGGTGCTCGCTCGAACAAGAACTGGTGGAGATAAAGCAACAGACCCAACTTGCTATGGCTCAACTAAAGGAAAACGATCTCATCGTTCATAGAGAAAACGAAGAGCTTGCGCAGGTTGAGGCTCAAATTGCCAAGCTCCAGGCCTGTCGCGCACTCATCCTCGAACGCCGAGATCATGCGGTTGCAGCCGGCGCGGAACTAAAATCCTCAGCTAAGCAGCTCTTAAGGATGGCGGTCGAGACGCGAAAATCTCTGGCCGAGAGGAAGCTGATCCGGGCAAGGTGGGTGGCAGACATGGATAGTGGGGACATTGCCTGGAGAAGGATTACCTGCTTGGTTTGGGGATGTTCAGCGAGGGATCTGAGTGCTTGTATATAGATTCCTTATATGTAACTTTCTATAGTATTAATCCGGCCCTAACTGGCCGTTCTTTGTAAAAATAACCCCTTTTCCAAATATATGAAGTAAATATCTTTGTTTATGAATATTTGTGCGTATGCCTTTCCTTTCCCGCTTTTCTTTCATTTGTCTCAACAACCCACTATTTCACACCTCAATCTTAGCGGTTTCCCATAATGATGGAACATATTTTTTTTCAAGTATTTGCCGTTAATAGGTAAGTTATGCCGCTCTCCGTCCCTATCCTCTAGCCTGGAATGCCCTCGGCCAAGGATTCAATTAATGATGAACGGTCCTTCCCAATTTGGCAAAAACTTGCCGAATCGTGGGTCCTTTGTCCCAATAGGAAGCACGGCGCTCCACACAAGGTCGCCCTCGGCAAAAGTCTTTTGCTTAACCCTTTTGTTATAGGCCCTTGCCGCGATTTTCTTTTGAGCTTGCATCAGATTGTAAGCATCAAGCCTTGACTGTTCTAAATCTTCCAACTCCTGAGCCATGGCTTGCGCGTAAGTCTTTTTATCCTGCCCGGGCCGTTCGGTAACGCGAAGTGACCGAATCTTTAGTTCTATCGGCATGATAGCATCGTGACCATAGGTTAAGGCGTAGGGAGATGTGCCGGTAGCCGAGCGTTTTGAGGTTCAGTAAGCCCAAAGAGTTTCAGGAAGCAAGTCGTGCCAAGCCCTAGGTTTTTCTTTAATCATCTTTTCAAGGATGCCCTTGATCGCCTTATTGCTTGCCTCGGCCTGCCCGTTGGACTGGGGGTAGTAAGGCGTCGAATGAACCAATTTGATTCCCATCCTCTCGGCATATTCCTCTGTTTCGGCCGAAGCGAAGACTGGGCCGTTATCGGCCGTGACAGTTTCAGGTATCCGAATCTGTGGACAATGTGGTTTTGAAAGAATTTGACTACCTGTGCGCTAGAGATTGACCGATAGGACTCCGCCTCGACCCACTTAGTAAAATAGTCGGTCGCCACCAGAATCCATTTGTGTTGGTTGGACGCAGCCGGAGAGATTTTGCCAATGATATCCACGGCCCACCCTCTGAACGTCCATGGTTTGGTAATCGGGTGGAGGGCTTCGGCCGATACCCTTTGTATGGGGCCGTAGATCTAACACTTAATGCACCCTCTTGCATATTCTATGCAGCCTTTTAAAATGGTCGGTCAATAGTAACCGTGCCTTTGAATCAACCATCTCATCTTGATGCCGGACTGATGAGCGCGCGCAAATCCCTTCATGAGACTCGGTCATGATTCCCTGAACGTCCTCGGCACTGGGACATAGGAGCAATAGGCCGTCTGATCCCTTCCGATACAACTCGTTTTGGTAAATCAAATAACGTTGAGCCTGAAAGCGCGTACTCTTTTCATGGTTGTCGGAGGGGTCACGCAGATACTTGACTATAGGGTATCGCCAGTCTACTTCGGCCGTTTTAACTTCGTTGGTGATTTCGGCCGAAGACACTTGCACCGTCATTCCTCGTTCGGCCAAAGCCGGCATGGTTCGCCTCTCAATTTTTATTACGTGGTTGCCGTCAGGAATGTTCACACCTGACGCCGCCTAGGCCATCTCGTTGGCCTCGTGGTTTTCGGCACGCGGCATGTGGACGAAAGAAATTCTAGAAAACTGGTCGGCTGTGTTGAGGGCCATCACGTAATACCTAGTTAGATTCTCGCTCGTGCATTGATATTCCCCAGTCAGCTGGTTGATCACCAGTTGAGAATAGCCATAAACCAAAACGCGAGTCGCCTTCATTTCCTTTAGAATTTCAAGTCCGATGATGAGCGCCTCATACTCGGCCTGATTATTAGTGTAGTTGAAGTCAAGCTGGAACACAAACTGCCACCTTTGCCCCTGAGGGATTCGATCACAACTCCGGCCCCAGATATGGTCTCGGTACTTGAGCCATCGAAGTACATGGTCCAGTAGTTCTTTTCCATGTGGGCCATGCCGATCTCGACTTCCATCTCCTCCTCCTCTCCTTGAGTCGGATGATGAGCCAAAAAATAGGCCAAAGCCTGACCTTTGACCGACTTCTGAGCCACATCCTGAAAGGTGAAATCTGACAATGCCATCGTCCATTTTCCAATTCGGCCGTGAATGATCGGCCTGGTGAACATGTATTTGGTGAGATCGGTCTTGGAAGTGATTTGAACGACCGAAGGAAGCATGTAATGACGCAACTTGGTTGTTCTCGACGGGTGAATAGTTTAGCTCGACCGTGTTAAGGGTGCGGCTAAGATAATGTACGACTTGTTCACGCTTAGACTCGTTGTTCTGCTCAAGTAGACACTCGATGGAGCCCTCCGAAGCCGAAATGTAGAGTCTTGGAGGTTTCCCTCTTATTGGCGGCATGAGGACCGGTGGTTGGGATAAGTATCTTTTGACCTCGTCGAAGGCCGTCTGGTGCTCGGCCCCCAAACGAATCGCTCCATGTCTCTCAATTTGAGCAAAGGAGTCAATGGCCGGATCTTGCTTGCCAAGTTGGATATGAAACGCCTCAAAAAGTTGACTTTGCCTAGAAATGACTGAAGTTCTTTTTTGGTCCTTGGCGGAGGTGCCACCATGATGGCTTCGGCCTTATTCTTATCTACCTCGATCCCTCGTTGATGAACCAAGAAACCGAGGAAGTTCCCGGCCGTGACACCAAAGGTGCACTTCTTAGGGTTCATCTTCAGGCCTTGCATTCTAATCTGGTCGAATGCTTGACGGAGATGTCCTACGTGGTTGGCCTTGGATAGGGATTTGACGACCACATCATCGATGTAGACTTCAACGGTCTGGCCATAAGGTCGTGGAAAATAAGGTTCATAGCCCGTTGGTACGTTGCACCGGCGTTCTTCAGACTGAATGGCATGACCACCCATTCATAGGTTCAGATGGCTCTCGGGCAATGAAGGCCGTTTTGTGGACATCACTTTCGGCGATGAAGATCTGGTTGTAACCAGCATGGCCGTCCATAAAGGAAAGGAGCTCGTGCTTCGCGGCCCCGTCAACCAAGAGATCGGACATAGGCATGGGATCACTATGCCAAATTTTACATTCCGCAACACTAGATAGGCATCGGTAAAGCGAAAAACCGATGCGGTTAGTATATTAGGCATCGGTTTTATAAATAATAGGACTAAAAGTACATAAAGGCATCAGCACTAATTTTTGGTTTATCCTACGGATGCCATTGATTATATTTAGCATCGATGATTGAAATATACCGATGCGTAAAATTGTTGGGTGAAAAATAAATTTAAGCGCCAATTTAGCTCCGATGCCAAAAGCCTATAGTTGACCGCTACAGTGTTTTTTCCCCTAAAAAAATTTCAGTCCCTTTGTGAAAATTTTAGATTCCCCCTTCTCACAAAAAATTTCCCTCTCTCTCTCTCTCTCTCAGGTACCCACAGACGACAGTGAGCTGAGAGCTCCCATCTTCTCACCTTCAAACTCCCTATCTTCTCTCTCGCGATACCCCCATTCACCCTAAACCCTCTCTCACTATACCCAATCACCGATACTCTCTCATCACTCTCTCATCCAGTCACAGATAGTCACTCTACCTGCCTCCTCTTCGTTTTGAGATCTGTGCTCTTCGGTTGTCTCCTTCCTTCCTCTCGACGCTTCTTCTTCAGCTAGGGTTCGTAACTCCAATCCTTTACCGGTACGTGCTTGCTTTTGCGTTTGAATTGCTCTATCCTGTTTTAGGGCTCTGAGATTGCTCACGTTCTCTGTGTTGTGAATTACTTTCTATTTTTGAAATTTTAGTGAAGTTAAAGTCATAGTTTGGCAGATCTATACACGGCATTTTTTTGATTTGGGTAATTTGTTATACATATAATTTTAAAGTTTAGGGTTTGATTATTCTTCATCTGAGTTCTATTATTTTTCATAGATGTTGCATGTTGCAATTTAAAGCTTATTTTTCAGTTTATTAAGGGTTGGAGTTTTTTCACATATTGTTTCCTGAAAATGGGTGCCTTCTTTCAGAGACTAGGTAAGGGCACCGCAATAACCTTCAACAACTCAGTTGGAGGTTAGTTGAAGTCTAAATTTTGGATTCCCTTTGGAGCTCACGCAGCTACCTTTGGTGGAGTCTTTTATCTCTGCGTGTCCTGAATCTTGATAATTACAGGTAAGACAAAACATCTTCCTCTTCAATTTATGCTTTTACTCTTTTGAGTGTATTTGTTTCTCACTATTTGAGTTATGAGTTTCGTATGCTTCTATTTATGCTTTTACTATTTCTATTTGGATACCATTCTGTTTAAAACTGTTTGAATACTCTAGTTTGGTTTTTGAGTGTTAGTAAAAAAACTTTGGTTCTTTGTTGGCAGCTGTGGGAAATATTGTGATGCAATTTTTATTTAATTGATGGAAGGTCAATTTTGTAACTGTAATTTCCATTGCAATGGATGGCTTAGAGTGTAAATTTGATGCTTTTTGTTTGGAGCTTTTTGTGTCTGCATGGTTTTTTGTATCTTTCCAGCATTGTATGCTTTTTGAATGTGGCTCATTTTGAGAAGGGGGGTCACTACTACTAGTCACAGTAGTTGCTAATCTTTTTAATTATGTTAATCGTCATATTTAATTAATTAAGTGCCCTTTCGATCTAAAGCATGACTTAATTTTCACTTACTTGACCTCAATTATTGTTGGAGTGTAATTTTCTGTGAACGTGTTACTACTAGGTTCTGTAATGTTCATTGTGATTTTGAAATAACAAGGCTTAAGTTAAATATGCATGTGGTATGTAATTCATGTAACATCATTGCAATTGAGCTGAGTTGCATGCAATTGGTTGCTGCCCTCTTTGTTATGAATTTGAACTATTGTTTCCTCTAACTTTATTGTGTATTGGTAAAAATGATGGGTTAAGCAATTATGGAAAAATCTTGGATGCTTGCCGATAGGAGAAGTAAAGAGTATGAAGAGAGAGTTGAAGAATTTCTAAGGATAGCGTTAGCAAATGCTATTGATCATGGACGCATTCGTTGTGGGAATACAAGAAAGTTTACGATTAGAGTAATAAGGGAGCATATGTATTTTAATGGTTTTGACCAAACATACAAGGATTGGATATGGCATGCCAAGCCTATTGACATAAATGCTAGTGAAACTGTAAATCAAGAACTACAGCCGGAACGTGATTGTTTTGGTGAAACAGTGGACATGTGCGAAGGTGCACATGAACACTTCACTGAAAATCCAGAGGAATTTAAGAAGTTTGTGGAGGAAGCCGAGAAGCCTCTTTATCCTGGGTGTCATAAACACACCAAGTTATCAGGATTGGTTAAGTGGTACAATCTTAAAGCAAGGCATGGCATGACCGACAATTGTTTCGCGGATATACTAATTGAAGTTGGTGATTTGCTCCCGATCGGTCAACAGCTACCCTCGTCTATGTATGAGGCAAAGAAGACGTTGAATGCATTGGGATTGAAATATGAGAAGATACATGCATGCTCTAATGATTGCATTTTGTATAGGAAGAAGTATCATGATCTGACAAGCTGCCCTAAATATGGCCTTTCAAGATGGAAGGTGACAAAGAAGAACGTAGTGAAGAAAGGGGTCCCGACAAAGGTTTTATGGTACTTTCCTCCTATCCCCAGGTTTAAACGTATGTTTAAGTCATTGGAAACATCTAAAAGTTTAACTTGGCATAATGAAGCTCGAATAAAGGATGGTCGATTGCGTCATCCAGCTGATTCACCATCATGGAAGATGATTGATTGTAAGTGGCCAGATTTTGGGAGTGAGCCAAGAAACCTTAGGTTAGCTCTTTCTTCGGATGGAATCAATCCACATAGTTCTCTTAGTAGTAGATATAGTTGCTGGCCAGTGATTTTGGTGACATATAACCTGCCTCCAGAGTTGTGCATGAAGAGGAAGTTTATGATGTTAACGTTGTTAATTTCTGGCCCTAAACAACCTGGAAATGATATAGACATTTACTTGGAACCATTAGTTGATGATTTAGCGTTACTATGGGATGGGGTGGAGGGAGTCTATGATGCTTTCCGGCAAGAGTCATTCACTTTGATAGCTGTCCTTTTATGGACAATCAATGATTTTCCAGCATATGGTAACTTGTCTGGGTGCACTACGAAAGGGTATTATGCATGTCCAATATGTGGTGACAAGACATATGCGGAAAGGTTGGAACATGGAAATAAAATGGCATTCACTGGCCATCGCAGATTCTTATCACGTTATCATCCTTACAGAAAATTAACTGAAGAATTTAATGGTAAGGAAGAACTTGACCCGCCACCCATGCCTCTAACAGGGGAGAAAGTATGGAAAGAAGTCGAGTCCATAAACTATGAGTGGGGAAGAGAACTGGAAAGCGGAAAGATGTAGGCTATACTAATTGTTACAAGAAAAGATCAATTTTCTTTAATCTTCCTTATTGGAAATCACACTATGTTCGACATTGCCTCGACGTTATGCACATTGAGAAGAATGTATGCGAGAGTATTTTTGGTACATTGTTGAACATTCCCGGGAAAACAAAAGATGGTGTGGCAGCTCGTGAGGATCTTGTTAAATTGGGTGTAAGTATGACATAAACTTGTTGTTTATAATGTAGGAAATCCATGAACTCCAAAAGGAGAGGCGCAATAAATGTAAATACCATCATAGAACTGGCCGTAAAGGATATATTGGAGTGGTAGAAGATTTAGTAAGTATATATATGGATAATCTGTATATAAATGGGTCAATAGGAGTAAATTGCTTTGTGCTAACTTTGGTTTATCTTGAATAGGTAGATAAGAAGATAGTGGCAAAGGATGAGGAAGTAGATCGAGCTCTTCTATGGAAGATAGCACGTGAAGATAAGAACGGGAAGATTCTTGATGAGGAGGTAGCTGATTTGGCTGGAACAATTGTAAGTATATATGTAAAATAATTAGTCAATTGTAAAACAAAATTATATCTTTCTAATATATGTATGTGTGTGTGTGTGTGTGTATCTTTGTAAATCAGGAAAAATTGTTGAAGGAGAAAGAAGAAGGCCTTATAACCGTATCTGGTTATAATGATGTCTTAGCTATGGCTTTGGGGACCCCTGAACATGGTGGAAGGGTGAGGGGTGTGGGAGGCTATGTGAAGCCAAATGCGTTCTTCAACGTTCCTAGGAAAAAGAGGGAGTGTGCATCAAAGGATATGGTGAAAGAACGAGATGTTTTGCTGCAAGAGGCAAAAAAGATGATGGAAGAACAACAGAAAAAGCACGAAGCTGCGCAAGAATTTCTTCAAAAGCAAATAGAGATGCTGAAGGTGGCGATTTCCGGTCAACACTGTAATGTATCTAACTCACCCCGTATTCCAAATATTTCTCACATGTCCAGAAAGCATCAACAAACATACCATCAAAATTTATGGAAGTTCCTGCTGGTAAAGAAGTTTGTGAAGATGCTTGTGATGATGTGGTGGAGCAAACTGAAGTTGAGGCGAACAAGGTAATGTTTATTTGAATTTACTTTGATATTAGGTACTTATTAATATTGCAGTATTAGATTTAGGCACTGCAAATTAAAAAACAGATTTTGAACTTGATATTAAGACTGAATATTACTTGTGAATTTCATTTAGTTTTATAATATGCATATGCTTAATTTAGTTTAAGGTATGCTTGATTGTTATTTTTTTTGTTTACATGCCTTTTATATGTGTATTAGGGTAAGGATTGCAAATTGGCTTTCGGCTCAAAGGACAATATTGTTGCAAGTGGCACAATTGTTGACATAAATGTGCCTCAACAGCTGCTTCATAATGTTCCTTTAGGAGAGGGAAATATAAGAGTCTCTGTTAATTATGCCATAAATGGAGCTTCTCCACTACCTATACCAGTGAAAGGAGTGTTGTATACTGTTGATGATGCTGTTGGGTCTCAAGTAGCTTGGCCAGAGGATCTTATAGTTTTTATAGACGATATAGTGGTAAGCAACCTTACTTTTGAACTTGTTTTATTTCATATTTTCCCTAATATATGTGACCTTTTGGTATATGTGATAGGAGAAGAAAAAGAAAACTACAAAGGAAAAATTAGCAAAGTCATTGTTTCAGTCTATCCCGGAAACAGGTACCAAAGTCTTGCAAGATTTTATACGGCTTTGCACAGAAACTGATGTCCCAAGGTTAGAACTCTAAGTTCATATATTGATGAGGACATATTTGGGGTAGAAAAGATTATATATGTCCTAAAAGAAGATGTTATCAGCTTCATTCAAATGAATGAAATAGGACAAGCTGTAATAACCGCTTACATTAGGTAATAGTCACTTTGTGTTTTATAATTTTACGTTTATATTTGGATATTAATCATGTATTTCAGTTTACTGACTCTATGATAATGGTTAATAGCTATTTATATAAGTTGGTAAAAGACCTAGAATGGAAACCAATGATTGCATTTATGGACCCAAGTCGTACCTTTCATGATCCAAACTCACCGGATGAGGCAGGGAGGGTTCAATACATTGTGAAAGCTTTGAACCATGCTAGTATTGACAGCATCTTTTTGATCCCATACAATCCTGGGTAAGTAAAGTGGTTTGTTTTTTAGAATATATATATATATATATTTATGACTGTTACTAATATATTTCCAATTAATATGTAGGGGTCATTGGATCCTTACAATCATTGACGAAGAGAGAGACAATGTGTATGTCATGGATCCTCTTGGGGCTCGTCACCCTCATGATGTGTGGAAACGTATTGTAAATGCGTAAGTCGTTATTTTTTAATTATTTCCTTAATATATCAACTTTTTCATTTGTATTACAGCCTGAAATCTTCTGTTATTTTTGTGCTAAAGTGGAATTAAACAATTCAATGCTGAAAAGGGGAGAGGCCTGCGTAGACCACCAACATGGATTATGCTTTCGGTATGTGTGTATTTGACAATTTAGTAAGATTAATTTTAGGGAACGTAAGTACTAAATGCTGAATGTGTATTGTGCATAATGTAGGGTGCTCCTAAACAAGCTGATGGAAAGACGTGTGGTTATTGTGTGATGCGGTACATGAAGGAAATTTGTGAAGATTCAAACCTTGCATTTCGAACTAAGGTACTTATACAAATTATATACAGCTTCAGTTTTAGATTTAGGCTTTGTTAAGGATTGGATGATTGGGTTCAACTGAAATACCAATTTTTTTTAAATTCCTTTGTTTGATGCAGTTCCTTTTCAACTCTTGGGAATGTTTCTAGCTTTGAGGTGACTTTTTTGTGTGTGGATGAATGTTAAATATAAAACCTTATTGTGCATCGCTTCTTATTAAAGATTTTATATAGTTTTTCTTAATCTTACATAGTCTTTTCATTTCATTTCAGTATGTGAGAAGTGGGAAAAAGAAAGCATTTTACACCCAAATGGAATTGGACGAGGTTCGAGATGAATGGGCATGTCATGTGCTAGAGTGGATTTGAGTTTGAACATTCTCCTTGTTTTTGTAGTATTTTGCTTATTTATGCATGGATGATGTATGAATTTTGGTTTATTGGCAGAACTTATCTGTGCACCTTATATAGGGATGTTTTTTGATGTTGCAATGGCAAAACTCATCTGTGCATCTATGAAATGGATGAGATGCCTCTATATTTTGAGACAGAAACTATGTAAAATATGATGCGAAATGTGGAAATTGCTTACACTTTATTAGTAACAAGGATGTCTATTGTGTATAACAACCTCAGTTTTGCCATAACAACTGAAGTTAAAAATTAAAAACAACATCAACACTATTTGGGAACCGAAGCCTATAATTTGAAAGGTCAATAATATTTGTAGAAAGTCAAACTATTTCTTGGGTTTTCATTTCAGTATAAGTACAAAAAACGAATGCGTAAACCATAAATTGCAACGGCAAAGACATCTTTTCTGAAGTGGTAAGTCAGGTACACACTTCAGGTATACACAAAACCATTGATGCTATAATCAGTATTTAGCATCCGTCTTGATATATGCTCTGATGCTATTAACGGTTTAGGCATCGGAAGTCAACGCTCTTTTGGCATATGGCAACAACTTACGCATCGGTGATTAAGGAAAAGCGAAGTCATAACTCATCTTTAGCGACGGGGAATATCCGAAGCGTATCACTATATCATATGCATCGGGTCCCAATACTTCGGTTCTTAGGTACCTTTAGCAACGGAATTTTGCCGAAGCTAAAGGTCATTTTTCACATAGTGGATACTCGTCCTTGGGGGTCGCGAGGTTCAAATTCCTTGGAATCGGTGCAAACCCTCAAAGCCTCGGTCTTTTTTAAAACCGGCACAATGTTAGCCAACGTCCTGAGCCGTACGAATGAAGCCAGCTTTAAGGAGCCGTTCAATTTCTTCCTTGACTTTTAGCTGTATGTCGGTCGAGAATCGCCTTGGTGATTGTTGGAATGGTTTAAAACCTTCCTTAATTTTTAACTAATGCTGAACCTCAGGGTAGCAATCCTCCATCTAGCAGGCGCCGTTTCCAAGTCGTTGATGGTCAAAACGTCCACGTCATCCGATTCGTGAAGGAACTCGATCAGGTTGATCGGTGAGTTTGGCTGTAAGGAGTCATTCCAGCAAGTCGGTCACGGCTGCTGCTCCTTCTTCCTTGGTTGCTTTGCCTGACATTTAAAGGCTGGTAAGGTCGATCAATACTTCATGCGTCGAGTCCTGTCGACATTTTCGGCGCCTAACTCCAGGACTTTCTGGCCGTCGTCCTGGTTGGTCGGCCGCTCGCATGTGGCCGGTGAGGACGACCCATCCGATGTCGTCATCGTAAATCTGCGCTTGTACGGCGTTGGCTTCGAGCGGCCTTTCATCGGCCGGGTGTATGGACACTTTCTGATCGTCCCAAAAGAACAACAATTGGAAAAGGGAGGACGGTATGCACCCAGACTGATGAATCCAATCACGGCCAAGCAATATATTGTAGTCCACATTGGATTCGACTACGTAAAAAGCCGCAACCCTTGTTTCATCAGCCACAGTGATCTTTAACGGCAATACCCCAATGGTTTTAGATTTATCGTCGACGAAACTGCTCATGACCACGTCGCTTGGGTATAACCTCGTTAAAGGCTACGGCCAACAACTCCTCCTTTGTCTTCAGTCTCTCGATTAGGCTGCTCTTCAAACACATCATTGTCCAGGCTGCCGCTCTGACCCCTGGGGCTTAAAACTCGGCGGGTAAAACCAAGACCATGTTTATATTCACTTCACTCGGCCCCGCGTGCTTCCTTTGCCAACTTCTTCTTCAGCCGTGTAGTCATCATCGGCTAAACCCCTCTCTTTGGTCATCACAAAAGTCCTTTCGCATCCTTCATCCGATGATCCCAACAGGTTCCGCAAGTTTATTGATCTCATTCGTGGAAGCTTCGATTGCAGAGGTGTTGAGAACCTCGGACTTTCCTTCAAGGATCCGTCTGGCCCAGGTTAACGCATCTCTCTGGCCGTGAGGTATTCATCTAATCGGCCGACCCGAACGTTTCCTGAGATCGTAGACCAAAGATGGCGTCCACTGGGTGTACAATAAAGTACCGTCGAAGGTAACCCAAATCATCCTCGTTGAAAGGGGCCTTGGCCTCCATTCTCTTTAGGTCGGGTTGGTAGGCTGCCATTCCTTTGGCCCTAGCCTCACGGTGTGGCTGCTATATGGCTTTAATGGCCAGGTCGGTTTTGTAGAAGCGGTCGCGCTTCGTGGGGGTCTCATCTTGTCGAGGACGCCACGCCTTTGGAGCCTTGGTGCCGGCCCCTTTTGTCGTGGAGAGGTCGGCTGGTATGGATGGTTGCTCGCCCTGCAGCCGTTATCCTTTTCTGGTGTTTAGAGCCTTCGACCTAGGCCGACTGCACCCTGGCCTCCTGAACTTGCCTCTGCATCCTTCTCAATTGGGTTTTTGTCAATGGCTCGGCCCTGCCCCCTAGGCCGTGTGTGGTACCAACGATCGTCTTGCACCGTTGGTGGCCTGAAGGTTTTCAATCGCCTTGGGACGACCTTCTCCTCTCGGCTGTACGGGACGCTGGGAATCCGTGCCGTGCCCCAGCCGATCAAAACGGCTCCGCCACCCTGCCGATGACTGTATTGGTTGGCAGACTTTTCCCCGGTCGATCTAGTGGGCTTGCCTTTCTCTTGTTCTCCTATAACCTGGGTTTTCCGATCTCATTCTTGCATCGGTCACAAAACACCAGCTCTGGTTTGGGCAACAGCTCCTTTCCTCTCGTGGCCCTAGTAGGCAAATGAACTTCCCTATATTCTGCCCGAAACTGGGTGTTGACCATGTTGATGATAGGTGGAGGGAACGGCTTGGTGTCAACCTGTTTGTGCCTAATAAATCACGGCCATGAACTGACGGAAGGAGCCCATTTTCTTGGCCCTAGCACTTGCTCGTGAAACTAAAACTTGGCATTTCGTCAGACGCTTGGCCTTCCTAAAAACAAAGGAAAAGTTGCGAAGGCATGATCATCTCGGCCTCGATTGTAGGCCGAGGCCGAGGCCGAACAAAATCACGGCCAAAGGTATTAGAGTCAAATCATCAAGTGGCAGCAGGGTCCCACACTTCATTTAATGAAGTAATGCCTCTGTTTATTGCAGCAAACCCACTGGCCACGAATAACCATTTAATGCACGAGGGAAGGTGGGAAGTGACTGAAGTCAGGATTTGGTGATAAGAATCAGAGTGATTAGACACAAACATTCTCACAAGAATTCTTGCAGCTTGAGAGATTAGGTCACTAGCTATCAGAACAATAAATGCGTCCCCACGGCTAGAAGCGCAGAACCCACGATCAGGGCGGCGGCCGAGATTTACCAGGATTTATGGGGTCACACCACCATGCTTCACGATCCCGAATGTCGATTGGACTACCAACTTGTTCTAACCAGACTCCACCATGTAGATTTTCAGCCTCGATTACTCCTCCAAGAGCTCTTCCAACAAATACAAAGCTCAAGCTACATTCAAAGGGTTCAAACACCAAACCAAAAGCCTCCCACGAAGCAAATTATATTTTCCTGTAATGCACTTTCAATATTTTTACTTGCTTTCCTAGGAGTAGTGTTAGTTTGTAAGGAAAATCCGTTCATCAATATATCATACGACCCTTGATTTTCAAGGCGCCGGAGCACCATCCCTATTACTCTCTCATTCACCCCATATATCATACGACCGTCGCTCACTGAGCAACGCACCGGAGCACCGCCCAAAACCCACCATCAACACCACCACTAAACGGCCTTGTAGGTCAGGCCGTGAACCTAACGGCCGAGATCAGTTCCTCTCTCGGCCACAATCGTTTGATTAGAAGTCAAAATCCAAATAGGCGCACCACGCCCGCGCACAGCCGCACCGCATCCAAAAGAAGGAAGCCACGTGTTAACGCACATCCCCTCGGCCCGGGTCACCAGGCCGTGAGATTTGCGCAGCCAACACAACCTTCATGGCCGTCTTCTCTAGAACTGGAGTTTCTTTTCAACTATCAGCTTCTGGATGACTTCCGTAAAACGATACAGTTGTTGGTGCCGTGGGACCAAGAGCTGTGGTATTTGAAAAACGTCTTCCTTTTGAGTTCCTCAGCCTTTGGAATTTTATGGCCGAAGGACAATTTGACCTTCTTTTCGGCCAATAATAGATCGAAAATAGCGTCGGCCCTTGTTAAATCGAAGGTGTAGGCCTTTGTTTCTTGGGTCGCAAACTGGCGTCGGGGATCTTTGTTCAGCTGTTGTCAGCTTTGACTAGTTCTTTGCAGACAAACGACTTGTCTATGCTGACCTCGGTCGAGCTCACCTCAATTTCACCCTTTTCGGCCTTGGCGGGACTGCCCTGCTTCGGCATAGCCGACGACGGGATTCTTGTAATAAGTCCCTTTTGTAGCCGTTTTCTTCTGCATTTCGTCTTTCAACAGGAAGCGTACCTATCCACTTTGTTGGTCAGGTCGTGCATGTCTCGAAATTCGATCCCTGGAACTTCTTTTGGTACTCAAATTCCAGCCCTTCTTCAGCCATTTTGACGAACTCCCTTTCTGGTAGGTTAGTTCGGCACCAATTCCTACATGTCTTAAACCGTTGCAAGTAATCACGGAGCATCTCGTTTGATGCCCGGCTCATCCTTGCCAGCTCGGCAACAGTTATCTCTCGATTAGTCTGGTAAAAGTGTTCATGGAATATCATCTCCATGTCAGCTTAGTCCCTCACCGAATTCGGTAAAAGCTTTATAAACCAAGAGAAAGCCGCACCGATTAGGGAGTGAACAAACAATCGAAGTTTCTGGGCGTCCGCGTAGGCCTCCCCACATTGGGTTGTGAAACGGCCTATGTGCCCGTCACCGGAGAACAACATGAATTCTGGCAGCCGATAGTTCGGGGAAGGGGCGTACGGTCAATCTCCGGTGGGTACGGCTTGGTATACCTTGGTGTCTCTGGCCGTCTTTGAGCCAGGCCGTCCTTGATCATTCGCCGAACTTCCTCGACCCGAAGCCCCTGAAGAGGTGGCACTGGCTGGGCTGCGAACTGGTGTTGGGCTTGCTGTGTATCGTTTTATGGCCTTGCCTGCGGGGGCTGTTTGAGCGAGGGGTTCGGTCATGTTGACTGAGCCGAATTGCACTTGGTAAGCGTTGTTGGCTTGGCCGAGGAGCATTTGGTCCATCTGTCGTATGGGTGTGGCTGCCTGACCCTGCAGTTGAGGACCCGCATGCGTTTGGGCTGCCGTTGGGGCGATCGGGCCACTCTGAAACTGGGAATCGAACGGAAAGATCGGCACCTGCAATGGTTGCGTGATGGCCAAACCATTCTGATCATATTGCGGTGATGGTAATGCGGCCGTGCCTGTTTGGGACGGCCTGTATTTGCACAGCAGCCAGACTATGGACCGGGCCGAACTGCTGGACAGTGGAATATATGGGGCTATTCTGTCCTAATGAGATGGCTGCCTGAGACGGTCGAGCAGCGCCTCCATCGGGTAGGTTGGGCCGGGATATGCCCATGTTTGTTGGGACTGCCCCCAGCTGTTCGTTGGCGGTTGAGAACGCTGGCCATAATTTGACGTCGGTGCGTAGCTCAGCGGCCCTGAGACTGCTGCCTTCCCCGTGGGGTTCAACTCTCTCGCTGCCTTGGCCTCTTTGTCCAAACTCTGGGGGTGTCGAAGGTGAGGTAATGGGCATCCTGTCTTGAAAGAATGCTTGTAAGTCTGACGATATCTTGCCTATTGCGGCCATAAAGGACGTTTCTATCCTGGAGGCCTGCCTAGCCATCAGGTATTCCATCTGGGATCGCGTATGTACGGACTCAGCCACGAAGGCCGTCGTTATTGGGACGCTAGCCGAAGTGTTGGCTCAGCCTTAGCTGCCATTATTGGCAAAGTTGACTCAGGAGTCTCGGAAGTCATTTCGATCCTCTTGTTCTTGAGCTTTGCTTGTGACCTAGTTTCCACCATAAGGTTTTGATTGCTCCTATGGTCCAACCGGGTGTGCCAAAGATGTTGGCCCTTCACAAATTTCACGGCCTGGTGCTCCGGGCCAAGGGGGTCTGTGCCAACACGGGTCGTCCTTCTTTGGTGCGGTGCGATTGTGCGCGGGCGTGCCATCGCAGTCTCCGTGCATTCGTGGATGATGAGAGTGGATGGATGGATGCGCTGCGCGCTTGTTTTAACTTCTAATCAGAGCGATCGTGGTCGAGAGAGGAACTGATCTAAAGCGTCAGGTTCACGGCCTGAACTACAAGGCTGTTAAATGATGTCGTAACTGGTGGATTTTTGGGCGGTGCTTCGCGCGTTGCTGGATTGCAGCGGTCGTATAATATATGGGATGGATGAAAGAAAAACAACAAGGATGGTGCTTCGGCGCCTTGAAAACCAAGGGTCGTACGATATATTGATGAATGGATTTTCCTACAAGCTGCCACTACTTCTAAGAAAGCTAGTAAAAGTATTGAAAATGCATTACAAGAAGATAAATTACAGAAGGTAAATGACAGGAAAATATAGTCTGCTCCGTGGGAGGCTTGTGTTTGGTGTTGAACCCTTGAAACGTAGTTGGAGCCTGGTATTTATAGGAGAAGTCCTGAGAAGACAAACAAGGCTGAAAATCTACACGATGAGGCTGATCAGAGAGTGGGTAGTGGAGTCGACTTTTGGGAGCGTGAAGTATGGTGGTGTGACCCCCATAAATCCCAGTCGCCGCCCTGATGGTGGGCTCTCCGTCTTGGGCCTTAGAGGAGCTTTCAATGCTCTGGTCTGATGGTTGGTGACTTAATCTCCCAAGTCACAAGATTTTTGCACTTAATCACCCTGATTTTACTCACCATAGCCTGACTTCAATCACTTCCCCTCTTCCCTTGCACATTAAATGCTCTTACGTGGATCGTGGGCTCTCTGCTGCAGTCAGGGGAGTTACTTCATTAAATGAAGCGTGGGGCCTTGATGCCACGCGGTGACTTGACTTTCTTTATTTTGGCCGTGTATTTAAGGGGTTGTCATTTTCTTTGCTCAAGCTCACCGAGGCCGTGATGGTTTTGCATTTCTCAGCTGACCCGTATCCTGCGAGAAAAATGAATAACAACTTGCCGCGTTCAGTTTGGGCAGGTATCGTGGCCGAGAGGAAGCCCCTTTGGTTGGCCTTATCGGCCGAGATTTATTAGGCACGAACACATTCCAAATGCACCGAAGAGCCTACTTAAGGCACATCACGGACTTAACGTCTGAAGCGCAAACATGACACTGTCAAAAGTCTAAACAAAAGCTACCTGGTTGTGAGGACAACTAATAATTATATTAAATACTGAGTGCTAGTTTATGACCATTATATCATTTAATATTGAGATAGATAATAAACCAATTTTATTTAATCCGAATAGGTCAATAACAAAAAAGTAAGATGTAATTTTACAATAATATAATTAAAAAAATTCAAAATTACACACAATGTCACTCCCTTTATATTTTAACAAATTTATTTGAAGTCAATCAACTTATGCCACATGTCCAACAATCCACCTCTTGCTAGCAACCATCGCCGTTGTCCATCATCGGCCACCGCCTTCGCAGCCACTGCCGTCAGCCTCCCTCACTGGCCAATCGTGCCACCACCTCTGGCACCCTTTATTCACCCTAAAAAAATATAAAAATTTGTGCACTTGAAGGGATTCGAACCTTGACCCTCAAAGAAAGAAGCCTTAATCACAAACCACAAACCCAACCTTGTTTTTGCAATATTTATATTAACAATCAAAGGTTTTATAAAAAAAAATTCATTTCAACATTGATTCCCTCACAAATCCATCGTACTCTAAAGTTATAAATAAATTGCAATCAATTACTACTCTAAAACAAAACAATGTAGATATCAACGAAGTAAAACAAAAACAAAAACTTCACTCATTTACAACTATAAGAAAAACACAACAAAAACAGAAATTGCGAAAAAAAAAAAAAATCTATTTCTTTTGGGTTTTGTTCCTTTCAACAAAAATAACTCACTCAATCACACTATATGTCAGTTACACACTAGAAACTCAGATTTATGAGAAAAATGCACCTATTAATAAGCAATAATGCTAAGGACATCAAAATTATGCACCAAAATTGAGTCCCAAATAATGTGACACCACATCATCAATTTTATTTTATTTTTTTATGAGTCATTACTTTGCTTAGGTAAAAGTATATTTAAAAAGTAATGTTAAGTCTATTAACCCTAAAAAAAACCCTTGCAGAAAAAAGGAAACAAGAAAACAAGAAACCCTACACAATCACCTATCTAGACCTGCCTGCTACCCCATCGTACCACCATCTGTCTCACCGCAATCATTTATGTTCTTACAGACAAAAATGGATTTTTGAATTCTTGTTCATTAAAATATACAAGCAATCCCTTTTTAGGGTTCAAAATAAATTGAGGAAGATAAAAAAAATTGAAGATACAAGTCGCTCATCATGGTGGCGACGAACAGTCTTGTACAAGACAATCAATGCTAAACCATGATTGTTTCTTTTCTCCCCCTCCCTCCACTATTTAGTTTGTGTTGTAGTTGGAGAATTAAAAGCACGAGTTTTTTTTTTCTCATTCAAACTGAAACTTAGAAGGGATTAGAGTAGAGGATGGAGGAGAGGGCTCTTAATTTGGTTTTTTCATTAGTTGACTTATGTGTTTCATTCTTAATTTAATTATTTTCAAAGTTATTGATTTTAATCTAATGAATACATGCTGGAAATTTGTTAAATGAAAATTGACGATGTGGAGCGTGCCACTTCATTTGGGACTCAATTTTGGTGCACAATTTTGGTGTCCCTACCATTATTGATTAACAAGTGAGCAGCAAAACATACAAAACCGTCGAGAGCATGTACCACAGTGGTGGCCTCCCCTTTCCCTCTGCTTGACAATCCAAGTTCGAAACCTCAAAGGGTTTCTTTCCTCCCAATGTAACCACAAAACATACAAAATCATGATGAAAGTACTAAAACAAATAAAAGACGTATTAATTTCTAATAGAATTGTATAAGTTTCATATACTTCACACATTCATACTAAAGTCCAAATGTTTCCTAAACAAGTGTACATAAAACGGAAGTGTACATAAAACGGAAATTCACAATAGTTTCTTGAAAAATCAATTATACCTAAACGAAAACAAAAACTGCAAAATTTGAACCAAACACTACCAAAATCATCAACTGAAGACTAAAAACTATATGGCAGAACCTAGTAACAAACAACCTAAACAAATCAAATCAAATCAACAATCAAAAAATATAAATGAAAATGAGCACATAAAAGGCAGCAGCCGGTTTCTTGAAATGAATATCACATTTCAAATTATTTTAATTATTTATGAATCCGAGTGCACAATCAAAATCTAACATAAAAATTAAATTTTTTGAGCATCTGTTTACTTTTTGACCATATTGGCGAATAAAAACAGTCAACAGCTTTAGCGAATTCAAGTTCTACAACAATATTTTACTTGCCTCAGAGAGTTTCAGAGGACAACTGGATGATCGAGAACTCTAGCTTAAGAGCAGGAATAACCATATGCAGGCACATCATCATAATAAAATTTAGTAGCTTCCGCATAATAAAATATACCACATGATACATAATTGTGAAACCAAAAACATGTTTTCTGGATTTTAATAAAAATATAAAAGCTTGAAACTTTTTTTTTTTTTGGGTGTAAAGATGGGGCCATGCCCAAAAGAAAACACTGAACTACAGTCCGAGGCCTATAGAGACCACTCAGATCATCAACAACAGAGGACCTAATACTGTCGGGAGGCACACATGAAAGGTACGGAGACCCAAATCAAGGCAAGAGCCCAAGTTAACAAGTCTATCAGCCGCCATATTGCATTCACGATTGACATGATAAATAGAGCAGCCCCAACATTTTTTGATGTAGTCCTGGCAGCTCCATAACAAGGTAGCAAGAGGGTGGAGGGCATCCACAGCTTTATTGAGAAGATGCACTGCAACGGCTGAGTCAGATTCCAGCACAACATCACTGTAGCCCATATCCCAAGCAGATTTGAGACCATAGTAAAAACTCCATAACTCAGCATCTAATACTTGACCATAACCAATATTAGCAGCAAACCCTTTAACCCACATCCCAGAGCTTGATCTAAGAACACCACCAGCAGCAATGCGCCCAGTCTCTCCATTTCGGCAACCATCAGTATTAATTTTAATCACTCCTAAGGCAGGGTCCTGCCAGGATAGAGTGGCTAGGGAGCGGATGGGTTTGTGAGCAAGATCAGTGTTGGCATGTTGCCAATCTGCAACAGCCAAAAGAGTTATGTGACTGGGATTGAGAGGGAAGACAAACCCAGGATAAAAATACTAGAAAATCAAATTCCCACCAAATCAAAATATGAAAAATCGGTTTTAGTGCAAAATACAATTTAGGCTACAAATGATGGCTCATTAAGTCAATATATACTTCATACTAAAATCCCATAAAATCAAGTTTTCATATTTGATGTGTGAGGAATAAAAGGCGCCAAAAATTATCTTGAGAAAATGATTATTCCGAAAACCCATTTTTCATACTTAGTCAATATTTTTACATAAAACAACTTTTCATGTATGATATGAATGCATGAAGGAACCTAAGGTCAATCTAGGTAAAACAATAGAAGTCATTAAACAATTCCTGACAAACCCTAAAGCTTGAACCTTACTAGAGTCTGCACAACCTGAAAATGATAAGTGATATTATGTTTTGTGATCCACAACTTCCCGACCAAGCTCTAAAAGTGGTCTATCTCTTCCTTTTGTATAAATACCCACCATGGGATCACTCTAGAGAAAATAAAATTCTTGAATAAAATTGATATTCCTGAAATAAAAGAAAGATTTACACAAATAAAATATGGAGCATGTGTGGTGGGAATATATATTTCGGCAACTAATAGATTGGCGACTCATGGAAAAGGAATATTTTTTAGGTTAACTGATTACCCTAACTAAAACCTATTTAATTAGGAAAATAATCTTTCATTTAAGATGAGAATATCTCCCCAAATCAAGAATGATATTTCCATAAAATCTTCTACATTAATTCCAATCTCCTATTTGTGGGTAAGAATAATCCTAACCATATAAGGATTATTCTTCAAACCCTAGCACACAAGGAGCCTATAAATACATAGTTACATAAGACATTCGAGGTAACGCTTTCTCACCCAAAAAAACCTCTCTCTCTCTCTTTTGCCGTCGCCCCCTCCCCCACTCTCTCTCTCACACGACTCCATCCCCACACACGTGTTAGAAATATGCCCTTAAAGCCAACTAATGATGTAATAATTAGAGTTAAGGACATCTTTGATAAAAGACATATTATGTTATCAATGGGCAAGAAAGGTTGTTTTTTACATTAAATCATCCTATATTATCTTTCAATATGTAGAACAACCATAGTGCAAGGAATACACAAGTGGATATGAGAGCTATGTAATGAGATTGCATACATGGAGACTTCTCATCATCCCTAAATCCTGAATATGTTCCTGGTCATAGGAATATTGATTGGGCGTCAATAGTCCGCAAAGACCAGTACACACATTATCGTCTCTATATGTAGGGAATGGCAAGGTCTCAAGTCATTAAGTGTGAAGACACATCGATATGTGTGTAGGTGCTTGTAGAAGAACAAGTACACTGAACGCGATCCAACACATGAGTTATAGCATGGAAGTCTTTACTCACATGTCAAGCTGAAACTCATAAATTGCAATGGTGCAAACTAATCCTTAGACTTGAGGCATCATAGATGTTTTGTGGCTATGTTGTTAATCTTTGAGAGCACTATACAGTCATGTTGAATTAGGCACAACTTAAAGGTTCTCATAAAGATTCTCAATAGAGTCATGGAAGTAAATGAATGTATAACAAGGAATCTCTACTCTCAGTAAAGGAGAGAGAATACTTCAAGATATGATTGGTCAAATCTCTGGGCAGAGTAGTGGATAAGACTTGAAAGAAGAAGTCTTCAAATCTTACCAGGATAATCATATAAAAGGAATGATTCACATTAGGATATTGACAATCGGATTGAATGGTCTAATACTGTGAATAAGGAGTATTGATATAAGAGAAGGATTCAATTGCATGGTCATTCCAACATCTCATTTAGCTTGGATAACCATGACTTGCTGCTAGGTGACAACCATGGTTTGTGGATGTCCTAAAAGGTTTCAATTAACCTTTATCAATAGGAAGAATTAAATTGTGGAATTGAGTCAACCCACTACCTTGCTAAAGGGAACCTACTGATTTGCACACCCAAAGAATGTGATTAGAGGTACATATGAGGAGAAATGAAATGAGGAGACACAAGTCAATGGTTGAGAATCAAATGTCAAAGTCAACGGTCAAAAGTCAACATGTTGATCGGAGCAATTGACCAAAGTCAAATAGTTCGACCGGGTCAATTAAGTAAGACTATAATTATAATTTAATAGTTAAATTATAATTAAAAGATTAATTATGGAATTAATATTGACATATAGAAATATTGGAATGGGCTTTTAAATATGATTTTAAAAGGAAATGGACAAAATAGCCCAAAAGGCTATTGGGCACAAGGGATAAGTGGCGTAAGATGACATGACCCATGGACCAAATGGAGCCCCAAATACCCACCCAATTGGCTTTTGTGTTGTCCTATATAAGCTAAGTGTTGGAGAAAACCTAGCTAGGGTTTTTGGTTTCCTACTTTGGTTGATGAGTGATCATCTTTGTATCGCATCTTCTATAAACCAAAAATTGGTCCAATCAAGAAGTAGACTAGCATCTATACGCCTTGATTGCCTTCTCTTCATCTCTAGGAGCATTTGGTGTGGTGAGGTAGAGGACTCCAATCTTGGAGCCTTAAGGTCAAGAGAAAGAAAAGGTCTTTCCAACAAAGGCGTTTATTCTTGAGAAATCAAGAAAAGGTCATCAAGGGAAACGATATATTCCCTTTTTCCCTTTTCTATTTGTGTTCAAAGAGACTAGGCTAAGATACTTGGTTTAAAATGAAAAAGGTTTAGCTCAACTAGTATAATCAAAATGAATAATCTGCCATTTAGAGTGTTTTTGTTGTATAGGTTGTGGCTAAAGTTTATTTCCTAAGCATTAGATGCATGTTTCCTTCAACATGGCTAAGGCCACCCAGCTCTCTCTGTGAGAGAAAACTCCATCCATTTTAGCGATTGTCGTATCTTTATAAAGATCCTATTGAATTAACTTAGGCATCAGGGGGCCTTTGGCTAACAACCCTCGGGCAGATCAACAGTGATCAAACAATGGTGAGAAGATGATCCGCCAAAGGGCTGAATGACAGGACCCAACCCAAATTCCACTTTGGAATCTACGCCGAACCTGTGCGTGTCCGACACCTGGCAGGTGTCGAACACACTTGACCAAATTGCCCTTCTAACGAAATCCAAAGTTTCTTTAGGGTTTGACTTTTGCCGAAAATTCGGCAAAGTCTCCCCTGTAAATAATCGTTTCCCAAACTTTTTCACTTGTACAAAAAGAAATTTATAACCACAACCGTTCAACATGCACCAAGTTTGAATTCAAACAATCCAACAACATAACTTTATGGCCTCAAGCCTTACAGAAATCCTAGGGAAATTTCAAAGCAACAGGTAATCTATTTAATTATAATAGAAGCATGGATACATGACTACTGCCTGGGGGCGCAAAAAAATTTAAAGTGTGAGTGGACAAAATAAAGTTTGGGAAAATAGAATATTAACATACTAACCCCACTGTTAAAACATTTAGAAAATTTGATTATATTCATTTTCTATATTTGAACAAGAATTTAAGACATGCATATTTATATACATACAATTGATCATGCGTTCAATCAAATCATCAAAACCTTTTGAAAGCATTGTAAAGAAATAATTCATTTCCACCTAGGTGTACCCATAATAAATCCGTCAATTCCATGATCTTTATATTCATTTCCCACGTTATACTATCAATTCCTCGTGTCACATAATGCGACACATACTCGCAGGCCTCGGTGACATAAAGTCAACCCGAGCCGCATTCCTCGCAAGTCTCAGGGGACACTTGGTCAACTTGAGCGGCATCCTCGCTCCTCATAATCCGGATATCCCTAAGACTCGTGGGGTAAATGTCAAATGCGCCCTGACTTAACCGAAGGCAACTAGAATGTCCATGGACATCATTATAACCGAAGGCAACAAATTATCCGAAGGCAACATTTGGGTTACCTATGGCGGTTTGAAAACCTTTCTTGAAAATTTATCATACTATTTCTCATTAAATCCTTTAATCCTGTTATCACTTCATTTCCTACTTTCCAAGCCATTCACATTTTAAACATAACATAATTTAATAAAAATATTTGAATTCTACTAATTGCTTGGAAAGAAAAAACCATAAATAATGTATTCCTAAACAATTAATAGAACTTTATTGCATAAAATTCATCTATAAAACAAAAGTCCACTCACTGAGCGTCCGAGCTAGCCTGACCATTTGAGGGTCCTTCCTACGGGTTCAATGAAGCCCGAGTACCTTGGTTCGAAGATCAATTCCACCATTTAAGCCCTCGAACGAAAATTTTTATCTTTGAGAAACCTAGAAAATTTGGGATTGGGATTTGACAATTTCTACTTGAAATTGGATCGAGTCTTTGAGGGAATTTACTAAGGGAAGGTAGGGGAGTTTTTTGGAAGTGATTTGGTGGCAGGTGGTGGCCGGAGTTGGCTGAAAAGCCCTCTAAAGTCACTGTTTAGAAACAGTCTGAAATGGGCTCGGTTTTGGCTCTGTTTTCGATCGATTTTCTGGTTTAATAGCTTGGAACCATGGCTAGATATGGGTATGTATGGAAAGAGGAGAGAGAGACGAAGAGTTTGCAAGTTGTGGCACCAGATTTGGTGGCTGGACGGCCGAGATATCTCCGTCTGAAAATCTGTTGCGAAAATTGGAAGGGGAGAGGCAGAATCTGGAAAAGTTGGCTGGGTTTTTAAAAAACTCCAATTTGAGCCCACTACGTGTCTCCAGACTCATCTCGACGTGCTCTACACAATGGTACAACTAAAACCCCCAGATTCCTTCCTCAATAAAAAGTCAACTTTTAAACCATTAAAATATTTCCGAACTAAAATTGTCTTTTACTTGAATAAATTAATAATTAAATATTAATTTAGGATTGGGTTATTACACGAAAGATGAGCAAGCAAGCACAGTTCATACCGGTAAGTCGTCCAGAACAAGAGGAGGAGGAAATAGATCCTGTTCCTAAAAGTCGAGTAGACCAGAAAGGAAAGTGAATAGCTACCCCTAATAGCAATCAAAGAGTCAAGACCAAGTCGAGACAATCCGTCCGGAGGTCTCTCTTGAAGAAGGATGGAAGCCCGAGGAGGACGTTGAGGTAGCACCCCTTGATCCTGACAAGCCGAGAGAGAAAAGAGCAGATCGTCTCACGCCTAAGCCTAGAGGAGAAGATGGAACTGACTACCTTCCCCCAAAACAATGACGTGTTCGCATGGTCACTGTCCGTCCGCAAATCATCAATCACCGACTTCATGTTAACCCAGCCAGTAAGCTAGTGGCATAGAAGAGACACAACTTCGCTCCCGAGCGAGTTGCCATCATTGAAGCCGAGATCGATAAGCTCTTAGTTGCTAGCTTCATTGAAGAAGTCTCCTAGGCAGAAAGACAAGCTAACAATGTTCTGCTAGCAAAGAAAGACAAGGGCTGGTGGCGAGTTTGCATCAACTATACCGATCTCAATAAGGATCCTAAAGGACAATTTTCCACTACCTAGAATTGATCAACTCATAGATTCAACTTTCGGTAATCAACTGCTTTGCTTCATGGCCGCCTACTCCGGCTATAATCAAATCATGATGCATAAAGATGATACGGCGAAAACCTCATTCATCATCGAAAAGGGTACATATTGCTACAAAATCATGCCCCTTGGGCTGAAGAATGTCGGAGCAACCTACCAAAGGCTTGTGAAGAAGATTTTCAAGGGGTAGATATGCAAGACTATGGAGGTTTACATGGATGACATGTTGGTCAAAGCTCCCCAATGAGAAGACCACATCACGAACCTTGCCAAAGCCTTTGGCCTAGTCAGAGAATACCACATAAAATTAAATCCGAGAAAGTGCACATTTGAAGCATATCCCAATCAAATCAAGGCCATTCTCAACATGAAGTGTTAGAAATATGCCCTTAAAGCCAACTAATGATGTAATAGTGAGAGTTAAGGACATCTTTGATAAAAGACATATTATGTTATCAATGGGCAAGAAAGGTTATTTTATACATTAAATCATCCTATATTATCTTTCAATATGTAGAACAACCGTAGTCCAAGGAATACACAATTGGATATGAGAGCTATGTAATGAGATTGCAACCCAAGCGCACCACCATAGACATTCGAAAAGTCTAGCTCATGACTATAAAGAAGCGCTTCTTGGGAGGCAACCCAAGCATTCTTAACTTTTGTTTTTAGTTTCTGTGTGATTTCTCGTACATTTTCTATGTTTTTTTTGGTTAAGTTTTGCGTGATGAAACAATGGACTTTGTGTTCCAAAGAAAAAGTTTCGCATTTTTCTAGCCCTAGGATGTTTGTAGAACGTTTCAGATGTGTTATAGGAGTTTTTTTGGTCATTGGTTGATTTTAAATGCCAGAAAATAGCAACATAGCTTAGTAGGTTCTTATTTTGGTCAAAATCAAAATTTATGCCTAATGTTTTTTTTGTTTTTTTTTCAAGTCAATTTGTAGCCACCGACATCTTTAGGATAGTTATTATGATGATTTGGACCAAGTTTGGGGGTCTCAGTGGCCTACATTATGTTTTAGGATGATTTGAAGCTCAAAAAAGGACCTAAAACCCAAAAACCCAGCTGTTGTTTTGCCTAGAAATTTGAAGATTTTTCGTCACCAAAGGTTTTTAGCAACGGATGTTCATCAAATTTTTCGTGGCTAAACGTTTTCTGCAACGGTGCTGTTTAGATTTTTCAGCACAAAAATTCAAAGTTCTAGATCAACTTCAGATCAAATGTCATCATGATCAGAGACATCTAAAAGTTATTTTGAGTCCATTGACATTCCAAGAAGCAAGTTGTGGGTGTTTGAGTTCGTCTCGTTGTCTGTCCTCACTCACTTCAACATATTCTACGCTTTGCTCATCTGGTACTCCTACACAAACCCGGGAAGTTCTCACACCCTCTCTCTCTCTCTTTAATTGATTTTTCATGACTTAGTTTTCTTTGTTTTAAACATTGAGGACTGTTGACTGGGTGTTCCTCCAATGGCTAAGTTAGAAGTAGTTTAAGGATGGAGATGAAGAGTTTGCAGATGAGAGTATTTATTACCCTTGTCCTAATACAGGTGAAGAGTATTTATAGGGGGAGAAGGAGGAGTTAGATACCCTCCAGTCATTCCAAGGAAAAAGGGCTCTTCTTTACTCAGTGGTTGGACTGGAGAGCCACTGTGGGCGCTCATCACCAAGCTAGTTACAAAGGCTCAAGTGGCAAATCGACACTTGGCTTTGGATGTGACTAAACTGGACAGGGGTCTAGTCAAGTTAGAATATCAATGCGTCTTTTGTCACACGGCATCTTAGTGGTTGGGTCGGTGCTCTAAAGATAGACCACAGTTTCACAATCTCTCAACTAGTTCTGCTAGGAGGGCCTTTATCGACACCATGGGTGGTCAATCTGGTTAGGTGATCGGTTCATAATTGTATATCATTTCGTACCCTTCTAGCTTATGATTTGGTTATGTTTTTGAGTTAAACTTGTGCTTTTAATCCTTTTTGTGTTTATCTTTCAATTCATTGAGTTTTAGGTAACAATGATGGCTTTGGATAGGAAATGATGCAATTCATGCATGTTAAGGCCTGATTTGGGTGAATGGAAGAAGAGCTTAAAGACAAACTAATTTTGGCTACAAACCCTTGCCAGCCCAGTTTCGTAGGTCAACTTCTTGGCCTTGGATCAACATGCTCGGATGAGATGAAGATCTTCATGAAACTTGTTCCAATGGGTGTCTAGTTGTTGTGTAGATACAGCTTCACCAAAATTGATTCAGTTGCATCCTCAACTTGTGATACTCGCAAGTGCACGAGCCGTTGGGTAGTATAGCATGTGTAAGTGCGAGGTCGATTCCACAGGGATTGGTGATTGAATGATCCAATTCAACTTTCCTACACAAAACAAAAATGAAAACAAAAGAAACAAAACAAGAAGAAAGAATGTACATTACAAGAAAAATAAATTACAACTAAGAAAACATTAAGAGAACTAAGAGAACTTTGAGGAAGAAATGGAAGCTTGAGGATTTTGGAAGGGAAGAGAAAGGTGTTTGAGAACTTGGAGAATGTTTGTGAACTTGGAGAATTTGAGAACTTAGGGAAGGGAGAGAAAGGTGTTCGTGAAGTGTTTGAGACATGGAGACTTTTGAAGAGAAGAAAGTGGTGTTTGAGAATTTGATGAATGAATGGGAGAAGTGTTTGGGAACTTTGAGAATCTTGGAAGAGAAAGTGTTTGGAGAACATGGGGAATTTGGAAGGGAAGAGACATGTGTTTAGGGTTTGGAGAGTGTTTGGAAGAGAATAGAGAAGTGCTTGAGATTTAATAAAAAGAAAATTGAGTAGAATGATCTTATTACAACAATTGAGAACTACAAAGGGAAACTAAGAGAATTTAAGGGAGAGAAGGGAAGGGAGCTCTAGAGAAGTGCTTGAGAGCTCCCCCCTTGGGGTGTTATTACAAGCTTAGGAAACTTGCCTATTTATAGGCCTAGGGGAAGTGAAAATCTGAATTATACAATTGAATTTTCTAAACACACTAACTTCACCTAACACACAACACTTAATTCACCAACTTAACCTAACACACAATTGCATTTGAAAACAATTCCTCTTGTCTTTAGGCTTAGTGTTCAGCTCCCACTTCATCATCTTTTGGCTGCTGCAAAATTCCACTCAAAAATAGGAATTGAATATGCTTCACTAAACTTTCCCACAATCAACAACAATTCATCATGCATATGTCATGCATGACAATGCATTGCAGCCAGCTTGTGGGCTCGTTTTGGGCTTGTTCATCCATTCTGAAAAATCTGCAAAAATATGGATCTTCAAGCTATGTGTCTTATCTTTCCAAGCATATGCAGCCCAGCTCAAGGAAAATCCGGAAAGGCCTTCAAATGTGATTTTTGGCCCAGTAACGCAGATGCTGCCGAATTTGACCTTAAGTTGCCAAAACATGTATAACTTTCTCTAGAAGACTCAGAATCATGAACCGTAAAATTATACAGAAACTAGACTTCCGTATATTTCCAATGATCTATGGCTCATCATCTGGTTCTTCTTGAGCAAGTACAGTCCAATCCGTGAAGTTGACTGATCTGCAGACACTGTTTTGAGCTAACTTGTCTCCAAAATGCATTTATTGAGTCTCAAACTTAAAACACTGAAACAAACACAAAACAAATTAAAAGCACAAGTTTAACTCAAAAACATAACCAAATCATAAGTTAAAAGGGTACAAAATGATATGTAATTTATGCACCGATCACTAGTACAACATATCCAAATTTCAGCCCAATTTAACATATGTGGAGTGCTTAGCCCGTCCAACACTCAACCTTGCTCAGGAGGATTTGCAGCTGCCAGCTTTTAGCCATGTGCCTCACCCCAGCTGCAACTGACTTTGTACCCAACATAATGAGTGAAGTAGGGAGGCATTCCAGCTATGAAAGTCTAAATGAGCAAGTTGGTACATGATGGAGCTATTAAAGAGAAAGCATGTGCATGCATGTGAAGCAAAAAGAAAGAAAAGAAATGAAATGAAGTCAATTCCAGTCTCTGTTTGGCAGCCAACTTGCAAGGCCAAAAACGCACACTTCTACTACTCCGATGGGAATACTTTCTTCATAGAAGTTGTTCCAATGGGTGTCTAGGATAACATATCCAAATTTGAGCCTCATTGGATACGTTTTGAAACCTCTGGCCTTCCTACACCAAGACTGGTTCAGAAAACTCGTTTTTGTTCAACAACCAAAAGAAGACCACATGGGTTGGCAGCAAAAGGCAGCCACAATTGAACACCTTTAAACACCCATGTGAAGAAAGCTTGAGGTGCAGCAAAAGAAGTATGGGATGGAGTTGATTCCAACCACACTAACATAGACAAGATGAAGTGAGAGTTATGGGTTGTATTAAAGAAGGAATGGTGGTGTTGAATTTCATCATGATGTTCCTCCCTCTTAGCCCTATAAATAGAGAATTCTTCAAGCTTCATAAATCACACCCCAAGGGGGGAGCTCTCAAACACTTCTCTAGAGCTCCCTTCCCTTCTCTCCCTCAAATTCTCTTAGTTTCCTTCCAAGTTGTCAATTGTTGTACCAAAATGATTTTACTAAATTTTCCTTCAAGTTTTCTTAGTTCCACTTTACTTTTATTTGTAATGTACATTCTTTCTTAAGTATTCAAGTTTAATTAGTTTCCAAGTTTCAATTATGATTTTTGTTCTTATTCATTATGCTTATAAGTTAATATGCTAGTTTGAATGATTGATCACCATTTAGGCTTGCATGTTAGCTATCTTGGTTTGAATTAAGAGTAGACACCATGCTTTAATTCGAATTGAACTATGAATATGAAGAGTATGTATGGACATTCGACAACAGGGATTAGATACATGCTTGGTTGTTTAAATTGTTCTTCTATGCTTAATGGGTTCCTAATGCTTAATTTTAGGTTAGACAACAAATGATCAAATTAGGGAATTAGAAACACAAGGTTATGACCAAACACCATGGCTTAATCATACTTTGGCTAGAATCAATCCGTTAATCTAATTGAACTTGGGAACTTATTTGCTTGAGTTATTTCTTTTTTTTCTTGCTTTATTTATTTTCTTTTTCATTTCTGTTTTGTGTAGGGGAAATGAATTGGATCATTCAATCACCAATCGTCGTGGGATCGACCTCGCACTTACATATGCTATACTACCAAACGGCTCGTGCACTTGCGAGTATTACAAGTTGAGGATGCAGCTGAATCTATTTTGGTGCAGCTGAATCGACGCAACATCAGGTCAGTATGAAAGCGACTTAGTCTCTTGCGGCCATGTTGGTGCCTTTTGATAGGCTCAGCTCACAGTGATGATACGAGTCATGAACAAGGAAAATGTTTATTTTAAGTTGTGGGTGATTGAGTTCTTTGGTTTCATAAGGTATGCAGCAGTCCTCTGTCTTTGTTTCAAATTCTGTTCTTGTCCACTTCTGTTTTTTTTCATTCTGAATCCAACCACATAAAGAACGTGAACTTTGGCCAAGTATTTTGTGCACTTGGGTCAAAACTGTAGTTTTGTTTATTGGTTTTCAATTCATTTCAACTTTTGGTTTTTATTTAATTAGTTTTTATTTTAATGTTAGTTTTATTTTCGTTTTTTTTTTCATTTAAAAAATCTGAAAATTTTCATAAAACCCAAAAATATTTTCTTTTCCTTTGAGTCTTGTTTTTATTTGTTTGTTGTAGTCACTTCCCAATTCTATGATGAGATTGAATTTTATTTACAATTAACTTTCAAGAAGTTTCGAGCATCACACTAATTCTATACATTATCTTTGTGTTAGCCTTATTTTTGTGATTAGACTTGAGAAATCCTTATGCACATAGCCATATTAATATGAGTTTCGATTGCGGATTTCACATTTTTTAAATGGCTAAATAAGAGCAAGTGTAGACTTATATAACCCTCATTATGTGAATTTTTGAGCCTATGCCCCCCTTTCTTGAGTGTTATATGATATTCTATAATTTTCTTGTCTACGTCGTTGTGATCCCATTATTCTTTGTTTTGGTCAAGTACTTGAGGATGTTTAAGTTGTTTGCTAGGCATACTTCAATGAACCACATGGATTCTAGGAAGTGATATAGACCTTGTTTCTTTCGTTTGAGCCCTTCTAGCCAACCTGTATCACTTTTATCCCTAGTTAACCCCCTTGTGCCTTTAATGTAAGCCTTTTTTTGTTTGTTCTTTACCCAATTATCCTCACCTTAATCTATCATATGTTTATCCTATACCCTTCTAAGGAGTTTTATAGAGTATTTTTCGTTGTTAAGGGAGAATTGCACAAATTGTTCAATCATGTGGAAAGTAAAGGATACTAATAAAAAAAAAGAAAAAAACTAATTTCGAAGCCTTTTCAACTGGAGTTATTAAGCCCTATGAGTGTTTTACATTTCATGCTCTAAAGCTATCAAGCTTGGGAGTCATTGGCCTAATACTCGCTACATGGGTTGATTAGAAAGCTAATGCGGAGTTAGAAAATAAAAAAGAAAACAAGAAAAAAAAGAAAATTCAAGACAGTATCAATATGAAGTTTCATGCTCAAAGTGCAAGATGTTATAATTTTCATGGAAAGCTCTATGAATTCCTTAGAATTTTTTCATCCATATCTTTTTCTTGTTTCACCCATCACCCTACGCCCCATTACAACCTTAGTGAAAGTCCTACTTGATCCAAGGAGAAGTGTGGTTCCTCATGTGGAGAATAGGTGTGGAAGGACTATGGTCGGATGGTTCAAATGTTTTCAAGTATGCAATATTTTTCCATGAGATCTTTTATATTTGTCATGTGCCTTTATTTCAATTATGTGAGTTCATCCTATTGCTTTGATTCCTCTCACATATTTATAAGTGACAATAACTAGTCAAATTTCGAGTGCTTTTATTGGAGTGAACATCCATGATGAGATTTGAAGTTGAAGCTTGTTCTTATTTAGTTATTTAACTTGTGTGAAGCTTCAGTCGTGGGTTGTATTAATGTTGGCTATTTCACACACTACATCCAAGTTGTTCAATTAAAGTTTGGTTAACCATTTGATGATGTCTTGAGTTATTGTTGCTTATTTCTTGGAAGTTAGCTAACGGTTGGTAATTATCTCTGAGATCAATATTGGGAAGTTAGTCGATCGCTTGTTAGCGTTGAGTCTTTGTTCTTTGTTTTGCTCGAGTACTAGCAAAATCTAAGTTGTGCGTATTTGATAAGTCCATAAATTTACACATTTATGTACCCTTTATACTTAGTTTTTGTAAGAGAATTTGATTTAAAAAGGACTTATTACTTTATTTTCTCAATTTTCAGCTTTCCATAGCAAGTAATTTGTTTTCAAGAGGTTATGAAAGCATACCTAGATCGCAAGATTTGGTGCCTGAAATCCTTCGAACGAATGCTGTGAAGTTTTCACAAAAATCGGGCTGTTTTGGCCTTTTTCCGCGACCAGGGGGCAGTGGTGGCGTCGACTGAGGGGTGGGCTAGGAAGCTTGACGTTGTGGTACCGGCCCCGCCAAATTTGGTGGCTCGACGTGGCCGTGGTGGCCCAAAAACCAGGCGGATGAATAGTAACAAGGGGGGGGGAGGTGCTGCCTGGGAGAGAGGGAGGAAGAAGATAAATAGAACCCGGGACTGTAGCGAGACTGTTGCTACAGTAACAACTTGAAAATTTCCGTTACGTCCTTTCTGTTTCTAGACTTTTCCTCCTTTGTTACAACTCGGAATCAAGTGTGCTGCATGTCTACGAACTCGTATCGTCGACTCTAACGCAACGGTACCACCCAAATCTCCAAATTCTTTCCCGAACTTAAAATGACCTTTTTGCCCTTTAGTATTAATTAATATTTTAATTTTTCAAAAACCTTAGTTAATTCAAATCATTTTATTTGATTATTTATTTCAATTTATTTTCTCATTTAAACTTATTTCCTCTTATTTTAATTATTTAATCTTCCTTGAATAAAAAGTCAACTCTTAAATCATTTAAACATTCCCAGGGTAAAATTGTCTTTTTCTTGAATAATTTAATACTTAACTATTAATTTAGGACCAGGTTGTTACAATAAAAACGAACATAAATTAAACACACATTACACCAATCAATCATTTTCTAGTAGTATTTATCTTTTCAAATGGTGAAAATTTGTCAAAGTTTGAAACCCTTTTTATTCTTAATACAAAGAAAGTAAATACGTATAACATTAGATAATAATAATAATAATAATAATAATAATAATATTAAGAAAAAAAACATTTGAATGGTGGAAAAGTATAAATTGGATAGTCTTTTGCGACAATCACTAGACGCCCTCACAAATAGATATCCTTTTACGAGAGCTACTAATTGTTCTTAGAAATAGATAATCATTTATGACGACCTCTAATCTCTCGGAAATGGTTGTGGTTTCCAACAACGTGTACATGCCGTTGGAACAAAGCACAACTATTCCTGACGAGGATCAGTTTGGTCGTAAATAAATGTGGCGCCAATTTTTCCCGCTAAAGAACAACTATTTCTGACAACGAAGAAACTCTTTTCCAATGGCAATTTGGGTGTTGAAAATAGTAAACACCTCGTTGACGTATTTTCGACATATTGTACTTTGTTGTTGGAAATAGTGTTTTTTGTCAAGGATATTTCGAGTCCCTCAGAAAAAATTCGTTGGAAATGACAACTTTTTTTTGTAATGCCTTTAGGTTGAGGAGGGTATATAATTATTTGGCACGTACACACTTTATTGTTCCAGCTTTCAGTTAGTTAAGATATGGCCGGCTTATCATATTCATATCAAAAGGGAGGCTTTCAAACACAAAAAACATATCAAACCAATTGGAGTAAGTGGGGCTCCAAAATTCATGACAGAAAATGAAGGCAAGTCACATTCAAACACAAAAGGAAGGCCGTGTGGTCCACTGGGCTTGTGAGCTAGTGATTTCCAGATTCTTTTGTGCCTCCCATTTTGCGCGGAGCCACATCGATATGACAATATATGTCGATCCTCCTGTGGCCTCCAGTCTCCAGAGAATTCATCAAGTCCACGTTTTTTGTTTTTTGTTTTAGTACAACTGATAGTTACAAGGAGGAGGGTTTCTCACATAAATACCACTAAAGTATCATAGGGATTCGAACTTGAAACCACCAATATGCAAATTAAAGCCATTTTTCATCAGGCTAGACCCATTAGCTCATGTCCTCATATTATATATAGTTGCATATAATAATCTTTATATGGTCAATGCAGAGTATGCTCTCAAGAGGTCAAAGGCCAAAAGGGTACTGTGTATCTTTTTGATCATATAAGTTAACCTATTTGACGTTTAAGGATTTCTGACTCAGAGCCGCATGATTGTTGGACCTGGTTGTGCCAAGTTTCCAGTGTATAAGAGCATCTCTGGTGGGGCTCTAAAAAACCAGTTTTGAAACTCGGCTTAGGACTAGTGGAATAAACATGGTGTCTTTTCATTTATACACTACTACAAAAAGTGAAAAAGATGACCAGAAAACAACAACGGTAGAACAAAATACCGTCGTTGTGTTTAGAAAGACGACGGTAACAGAAAACCATCATGGATAAGTAACTTAAACACCTAAAAAATAGAGGTCTGCTTTGATATTTTAAAAAATGACGCACCCAACTAAAAAAGCATCGTCTTATTAAAAAGGTTTTCTTCAGAGTTAAACTATAACCCCAAAAACAACGACAACATGTATGAATAGCCGCCGTGTTAACTCCTAAATAAAGACGATGGTTTACCAAAACAGTCATTGTGTTAACACCTAAATAAACACGACCAACTGTTCTTAGTCCTCGTCGTATAATGTTAACGGAATTCACGTCGGTATATTACAAAACAACGCCGTATTAAATCCATGTACCACGACGGTAAAGATAAATTTATCGACTTATTATTTGATAGTGTACTACAACGGTATCTATAACACTACTGTCGTATAGAGTAGTAGAGAACCACGACAGCAGAAGAGTAGATAAGGACATCTAAATTAGAATGTCCATGTCGTATTTTTACTATATCATGACGTATTAAGATAATACACAACGACGGTCTATAAAATTTAGTACTCACCACGTCGGTTTGTTCAATTAGCATCGTATAATATTAATTTACCACATCATGAAGTTAAAATTACCATCGTATTTATTCAATTTATATGTTTGCCCTTATTCTGTAAACCATCGTCTCAATTTTTATTGCCTTTTAAGATTTATTTATTGGATTTTGGTAACCTACGATGGTAGATCAACAAAATGACAAGAATTGAGAAAACCCACGATAGTTTATATAGAAAACCGTCGTCACAAAAAAATTATAATGAGATCCCAAGAGATATGAAATCTTACCAGTGGGATCTATGTTCTTGATCATAATCAAACCACCAATGTGAGAAACAAAATATTTTAGACATTGATGACGTATGTGTATTTGTGTCTTTGAGATACACAAAGGCACATACGCATCAAAATTCAAAAATTTGCCTTTAAACTAAACCCGAACTGAACTGACGACGGCAACCTTTGAGAAAGACAATGTTTTGAAAGTTAACGATGTGTGCGTTTTGGTGTCTTTGAGATACACCAAAACACATAAATCGCTAACATCCAAATTATTGCCCCCAGAGAGGTGAGAGAGAGTGAATTTATTTCAAGTTGAAACCCTAAGTGAAAACTACAAGTGAAAGAACGTGTGAAAGATCCAATTTATACAAATCATCTTTACTAACCACGACAATGCTTTTATAATTTCCACCGCCTAATGTTAAAAAACCATGACGGTTTTTGCTATCCTAGTTGTTTAGAATATAGCGGGTGGTTGTTTCTACTAACCACGTCGGTTTCTTTAGTTATAGCTTCGTTAATATTATATTCCCACGTCGTTATTTGAAAAATCATAGCCGTCTATTTTTTTATATGACTGTTCTTTCTGTGTACCGTCATCTTAAATTTGTATTGCTTTTTTAGATTTAATTTCTGGATTTTAGTAGCCTACGACGGTAGATCAAGAAAATGAAAAGCACCGTCGTATTAATTCATTTTATACGACTAACCTTATCAGTGAACCGTCGTCTTAATTTTTATTTCTTTTAAGATTTATATCTTGGATTTTGGTAGCCTAAGACGGTAGATCAACAAAATGACAAGAATTGCCAAAAACTACGCATCAAAATCCAAAAACTTTTGGTAGTCTAAGATACACAAAGCACATACGCATCAAAATCCAAAAAAATTTCCTCTAAAATTTGACGACGTCAAGCTTTGAGAAAAGCAATTTTTTAGACGTTGATGATGTATGTGTGTTTATGTCTTTCAGATACACAAACGCACATACACATCAAAATCCAAACTAATGCCTCCAAAGAGGTGAGAGAGAGCCAAGGGCCAGAAGAAGTTGGAACCCTAAGCGAAAACTAAAAGTGAAAGAACGCGTGAAAAGACCCAATTTATACAAATAATCTTTAATAACCACGACGGTCCTTTTTAAAATCTCTTCGTCTAATATTAAAAAACCACGGCGGTGTAGTCGTAAATAGCGCCGTATTAAATTTCTACCACGTCAGTAAAAGTAAATTACTGTCGTGTAACTCTAAATACCCACGTCAGTTTACTAAAACTAAAAGTCGTTGACTTTCAAAAAAACCACGACGGTTCTCCATATAAAAAGCGACGTCGTAACATATAATATTAGGGCATAAAAAAACGAAGATTCTCACTCTTTTTTTTTCCAATTACATTTGAAGTGTTTTTTGAAAGAACGAGTCTGGAAACAAGACTTCATTCAAAATGACGAAATCTTTCACTGGTTTGAATAAATTCACTAGTATCTCATTCTCACGACGTTTGAGGACGACGGTTTTGTCTTGTATACGACGTTTGAATTGACACAACACGACGGTATTTAAATTCGTGCTATTGCAAAATGGACGATGGTGGTTAATAACCGTTGTAGTGTGACAATTAATACGACATAAACAAGATAAAACCGTCACCTTATTTTCATACAAACGATCGTGGGAGAGAGAGAACTGTGTGGTTTCTCCTGCATCACCTCTTAATAAGACGACGGTTTTTTTTCTTGTTGATGTTGTTTTTTTTTCGTACGATGACAGTGGTGGTTTACAACTGTCGTCCTAAATTAAATATCACGACGGTGTTTTTTTATCGACGTCTTATATGGATTATTACATCGATTTGTTTAATGAACCATCGTTGTTTCTCTTGCGGGTTTAATTTCTTTCTAAACATGGTTTCGAAATCTCAAAGTAAGGAGGCTCAAGTATCAAAAGGTCAAAGCAAGGACCTTGCAGTTTCAAAGGCTCAAATGGATGAAGCCGAATCAGTTCAAAGCAAACCCACAAACAAGATGAGATTTACTTCAACCTCTAAAAAAGACCCTAGCTCAGCCACATTTGATGAGGAGCCAAAATCGACTCGTTGTATCAACACAATGAGCCGAGTTGTGAAGAGGAAAATCCAGAAGATTAAGCCCGTGGTTGAGTACAATAAAAGAGGCAGACCACATGGCAAGGCTGCTGTTGAGATGCTATCTTACATTGGTATTTTGGCACGCACCAGAGTCCCTCTTGTGGACAAGAAATGGACTCAATTGCCCAAGGACCTGAAGGAGCAGATTTGGGAAGCTGTTCAAATGGCTTATGTTGTTGGGCAAAGGGGCAAGAAGATGGCGCTATCATCTGCAACCAAAAAATGAAAGGATTTCAAGTCTACCTTAACTAGGTAGTTTATCCTTCCATTCACAAGTGACAAGGAGAAGTTAAATGAACCCCTCAGCTATATAACTTTATAGAGAAATCTCAATAGGATGTCTTTGTAGCTTCAAGGTTATCCCCAGAATTTGAGGCTGTGTATTCTGAGCAATCACAAAGGAAGGAAAAATGCGAGTACAACCATAGGTTGTCTCGAAAAGAGTATGTGGGTTTGGAGGATGAATTAGAAGAAACCATGCTTGGTGAAGAAATTGATCATTCTCTACTATGGAAGAAGGCAAGAGAAGATAAGTAGGGAAACATCCCAGATCCAGAGGTTCCAGAGAATGCACAATTAATTGTAAGTCTCACTCACTTTGTTCTAAATTTGAAAAATAGAGATTTTTATTTTCGTATAGACGTCGCATGTTTCAATAACCGTCGTAAGAAATTGAACACGACAGTTTTTATTTACTGTCGTTTTCAAACTGTATAGCACGTTGATTTTTTCATGAAATAGACGTCTAGATTTAATTACCACGACGGATTATATTTCTATGAAATTTGTGTCTACACTATTTCTAGTAAAGAATGCTTATTTTTGTTATGTTTTTTTATCTCTACATTTAAATTTAGGATGGTTTTTTCTCATAGGGACGTTAGAATGCATACACAACGATGGTAATTTTTTATCGCCATTTGAAATGTTGTACTACGTCAGTTTTTTCTAGAGTCCGTCATCTTCATTGAAATACCACGACGGTATAGGTTTTTAATTTAGGGTTTATTTTTCTATTTTACAACTTTTGATTATACGGCGGTTTTCTATCATACCGACGTTAGAATTATTACACAACGACGGTATTTTATTACCGCCGTTTGAAATCAATACTACTTCAGTTTTTTAAAGAAACCGCCGTCTTCACTAAATTACCACGATGGTTTATATTTTCGAGTTAGATGTTTTATTTTATCTGTTTTACAATCTATTCACGTACTAACATTTCTCTCTCTCTCTCTCTTAGGATGATTTTTTTTAAAAAGTCTTCGAGGGCACTCTGACTGTCTCTGGGAGCAATGATGTTTTGACTTTGGGTTTGGGAACCCCCAAGCATAGTGGAAAAGTCAGAGGTGTTGGAGCTGGGGTTTCCCCAAGTCAATTCTTCAATTTGCCGAGACATCAGAGAGTAAAATTTAATGACAAATTAAAGGAAAGTGTTATGGAGGCAGTCAGAGAAGAGACTTTGAGGATTGAGGCTAGTGCAAAGGAAACGTTTTGGAGGCAGTAGAGTAGAGAGGGAAATTATGTTGAAACAATTCGGTCAACTAATTCCCAATTTTGATCCCAACATGCTCAAAACTCAAATTACCCCAATTCCTTTACTTCCTCAAGAGCAAAGCCCAAAAAATCCAATGTCTGCCAAAGCAAGCTACTTGGGAGCCACCAATGTGAGACCCCTAGTTTTGGAGGAAGAAAATCCAAAGCTTGATGCTGATGCTACTAAAAACAACGACGGTATATATTTACCGCCGTTTGAAACCCATAATACGTCTGTTTTGTCAAAGAACTGTCGTTGTGAGTGAAAGACCACGAAAATAACGACGGTTTCTCTTTACCGTCGTCTCAGTTGTTTCCTAGATCGGTTATTTTCAGGAACTGTCATCTAAGTTATTTACTACATCATTTGTTTTACTTGTTTAACAAGCCATCTTCACTACATTTTGCGTTTTATTTAGATGATCGTTTTATAGTTTTGCGACGTTAGAACTTGTACACAACGACGATGTCTCTTTACCTTTGTCTACAATTTTTACTACGTCAGTTTTTTCAAATTAACGTCGTTTATATTTTAATACCACGACGGTTGGGATGGTTTAGTTAGAGACATTTATTTTACTTTTTTACAAGCTATCTTATATTTCTTTCTTTATTTCTTGAAACAGGATTTTGTTGCATTCCTAAAAGGACACAAATTAATGTGCAAACAACCAATTAAAAATACCCGCAAGTGCACGAATCTAATGAAGTATAGATTATGTAAGTACGGGGTTCGATCCCACGAAGAACTTGTCGGTTTTCTATAAGTTCTAATTTGAGTACGTAAAGAACACTAATTTTACACAACACACAAACACAATACAAATTGGAAACTAAAAATGAAGTAAGGAAGATAAAAGAAATGAAACAACACAAGAAAACAAAGAAAAACACAAACAGTACTTTCTATCACCCTTTTATCACCTATTTATCACCCATGAACAGTGCTGTGAACAGTGAAAAATCTCGTTTTTGGGCAGAGTTGTTTTCTCTGTTTTTCAGTTTCGACCTCTGTCCGGTTTTTGACCTATAACTTTCTAACCGTTTATCCAAAATTCACGTTCTTTATACGGTTGGAATCAGCACAGAAAATGCAAGAACACAACCCGGACCAAAAGTCCAAAACAATTACGGAAATAAACAAAATTCAGTGACAAAGACACAAAATGTGTCAAACACGCAACTCACACACATATTGGGGGGGGGGGGGTTTGATTTGGTTCAAGTGACCTATTTCTATTGCATGAAAGTAAATGGACTTTGAATTTAAATGTGAATGGCAGAGATGAATTATCAAAATGTGAAATTAAAATGTAACAAACACTAGGGTTTCGGAATCCACCCTAAACAATTCTACCCATGTTCATGGATACTCAAGTGATGAACTCTAAATGTATTGATGAAGATGTTCGCAATCAAGACCATGGGTCGTGGCTCAAGACGCATTGATTCTCTCTAATATACGTAAAGTGCATGGTTCGTGCTACAATACTTGTGCCCTCCTCATAACCGAACCTAGGTATGGTTCGTACTTCAATTCAATTGCAAGGAAAACCCATTAAGTTCAAAGAGAATATGAACATCACAAGAACCCTAATAGCATGGTGTTTACATTAGGTATTCAAGAAACCAATTCACATGGATGATTCTTACTCCATCCATCTATTGCTTAGGAAAACATGAAGATACACATAATCCCAACAACCTCAAGAAGCATGCTTTCAAAGGTAATCAATCAAGGAAAACACACATCAAGGATAGATTAATTTGGTGAATTGGAATTCATCAATTGTTGTCAAGAAACCAATTCACATGATGCTCACTTAAACAAGTTCAATCATTTGTTGCTAATTAGAAATTGTGTTCTTGGTTATCTTACACAACTTCTCAACTTTAGCTACATGCATACAACCTAAGGTGATTAAGCAAAGGAAGCAAACACATATCAAGTTGTGTAGAATGTGGAATAGCCTGATTTCCCACGATCAAAAGGCTCCCAATATCAGATTGCAATTTTGACTTCTCCTCCCTCTCTCCTCCTTTCCAGCTTTTTCCTTTTAATATAAAACTACCACCTTTGATAAAGCCTTAGCCCATTGTCCCCTTGCCATGATGGAGCTTTGACTTCACAAAGATGCCAAAAGCTCAGAAAATATCTATTTTACAAATGTAATTCCTTGTTACCAAGAGTTATGGTAACAAGAAGTTAAGATGGCACAAGGGAGGTAAAAGCTGGCCAAATCCGGATTTCCAGAACTGTGGTAACATGCTGGATTGGTTGGATAGGCAATACTTGTCCAATGGAGCTCAAATTTGGATATGTTGTAGTTAACATCCATTGGAACAAGTCTCATGAAGATCATGACCTCATCCGAGCACCAGAGCATGTTGATCCCAGGCCAAGAAGTTGACCTACGAAAATGAACAAAAACAGAATTTATAACTAATAATGCACTTTTAGCTCATTTTCATCCCAACCAAGGCAAAATCTAAGAAAACACAAAAAGGAAGTAAAAAGCTATAAAATGTCAAGAACTAACTCAAAATAGTGGGTGAATAACATGAAAAATCATGTGTAAAAATGAACCGAACAAACTTCCCAAACTTATTTTTTGCTAGTCCTCGAGCAAAACAGAAACTAAAACAAGACTCGAAACAAACTTTCCGAACACCTTCCAAAGAGAGAGTGACTCATGCAAACGACTCAAAGGTTTTCACAAGAAAAACTCAGTTTAGACATTATTCACAAGGCGGCAAAATTCATAACACAACATGCTCAAGTGTAGTAGTGTGATGGCCAAATGGAACTCACTCTCCAATTTCAGTTTTCACACAACTTCAAAAATCATACCAAGCACAAATGTAACTTCAAATCTCACCAAAGTTGTCCTCTCACAAATGAATCACTCGGAAGAGGGGTACAATGCAACACTCAATAGTAAATATGAGAATAGAGTTAAACCACACGGGACTTAACTCAAAATAGAAGGATGAAAAACATGCATAACTATGATCTCGAGAAGGATGCCAAACACTTAAAAGAAGAGGAACGTGTGCAATTCAATCACATGACATTTAGGATCAATTTAGGTCTTTATTATAGGTTGTAATGGGGCTAAGGGTGTAAGGTGAGTAAGAAATGAAGGATATGGATACAACAAAGTCTAAGGAACTCACAATGTAAGAGCATATAATCGTTGACTAAAAGACTTTGAAACATCACGCTTGAGATTTTCACTCATCTTTTTGGTGATCAAATAGACCACAAAGCCTTATACCTCCACTAATTATGATTCACACTCCTTCCTTCCATTCGAACAACCAAGAAACATGGAATTGAATTTGAAACCATTGCCACTTAACCACAACTTTTCTCTTTTCTTTCACCCTTTGAGTGAAGTACTCTTTTTTTTTTTTTTTTTTTTTTAAGATTAAAAACAAACTTCCCAAACTTAGCATGAAAAACACATCTAAATTAAAGCTCACGAGTTCCTTAGAAAGGTAAATTCTTGTTTTTCAGGCTAAGGCTAGAAGTAAAAATTGGTTACTTGAAAGAAAATGCATACATATAGGCTCAAGGTGGTTAACAATGGAAAATCATGCTTAAGCATGCATAGGGTTAGCTTGAAAGGCACAAACGGTTCAAAGAGGGCCTTAATATCATTTCTCAAATGTCATGTAATCAAATTGCACAAGAGTGAATGTCTTTTAAGTGCTCAACCAAGTCAATGAATAATGAGATCAAACAACAACTCGGATGACAAGAAAATAAGAAAGTGTGTATAACACTCATGAATTGAAGCACAAAGGCTCAAAGCTCACATTATATGGTTATACAAGTTTAATTCATGCTTGATACAATTCTTTGGATCATGCAAGTCCCTCAACTAGAGAATTATGAAACAAATGGCAAGTACATAGAGGGTTTCAAACATATCATGCTAGAACGATGCCATTTAGTGAATAATAAATTTTTTTTTTTTTTTTTTTAGCATTTTCAATCAAGTAATGTAAACATTCATCACAATCTCATCATATATGTCCGGAAAGTGACTTGAAAACAAAAAGACTCAAAACTGAAAAGAAAACAAAATAAAATAAAGCAAGAATTTAAGCGAAAACGAAAAAGACTTGCTATCCCTTCCCAAACTTAGAAATAAACATTGTCCTCAATGTTAAAGAATTTAGGCATTAACAACGTTATAACAAGAAATAAAGGGAATAAAGCAAGTAAAAACAAGAACAAACAAGAAATACAACTACAACACGGCTGCAAAACAAAACGAAACAAAACAAAACAAAACCAAACTGAACCAAACAAAACAAAACAAAACAAGCAGAACAGTAAGCCCTAACAACAGTCCTACGCACGCAGAAATCCAACCCAAAGAAACGCACAAACCAAAATGAAAGCCCAACCCAAAGGAAAGCCCAAAAGCGAAGGAAGTATATAAAACAAAGAAACTGAGTCAGAAGCACAAAGAGCGAGGACTGGGAAAAATAGAAAAAAGTGGGCCCTGATGTCTCGGCTCTTGTGAGTCACGGGATACAAAGTGAGAGACGTGCCGACAAGCAGAGGTCTCTCTCACGGTCCCAAGCCAGAATTATTGCCTTCATAGGAAGGCGTGACGACTTTAGTTTCTTGAAAGCGCTGAAAGGCAGAAGTGCAATTAAAGGGGTTGGGGGACAGGTGAGGCGACCTAAGGGGATAGGCCGTAAGGGCCACGCAAAACGCAGAAGCGCAGCGGCTAGGGTTACGTAGAACTAACTCTATAAAAGAAGAAGAGAAAGAGTTGGGGAAAAACACACAAACTCAGAAACATACAAAAGAGAAAAGAAAGAACAAAAGAAAAGAAAGTTCAAATGGCCTCTTCCTACCCATTCTCGTTGGATCTCAACCTAGCTCCACCAACTCAGATTCGGGGCCAAGCAGTGGCACCAGTGTGGATGCCCTACTTTGCCTCTGCACGGGGGCACGTGACAGTGAATGACTCAATACTGCTGGACAACGATGTTGCCCTTGGAGTTGCTAGAAATCTAGTGACTCCCAAGGATATACGAGTCCTGGGATCAAGGGATGACAACCGGGTCGTGAGCGATGCTCTAGCACTAAGCGTGCAAAGCACAGCAACAGTCGCAAGTGTGGGTCATCGCCTAATTGCGAAGTCCCATGAGGTGGAGGTGCTAAGAGGTCAGTTGGCGGAGAGCGAAGTATGGTTGAAGAGTGCCAGAGTATTATTAAAAGTTTAAAAACGAAAAGGGCAAGGATACTAGAGGTGAATCGACACAGCTGGAAGCGTTGCGGGAAGAGAACAAAAATCTCTCCAAGATGGTAAGTGTTTACGCCCATGACATGAGAAAGCAGCTGGAGGACATAGACCGACCGGGAAAGCGCAAGAAAACAGACCACAAAAGTGGTTACGCTCAAGCTAAGAATGCAATCTTTGGGAGCTCGAGTGATGAGCCCCAAGAGACTGCACCTGAAGCCTGGGAAGAGAATAGCCGTAGGGCTAGACTCAAAGGTCCTATGGTCGAGACACCGAGCACTGGAAAAAAGTGATTCTAGTGTATTATTGGTGTGCCTGTTTGTCTTTGCCTTTCGGTGTAAATATTTTTTATTTTTTTTTTCGTTTTCGGAAATGAAATAAAAGAAAAGAAAGTTGCAAAAGACAAAGAAGAAAAACAAAACACGCTTCCCAAACTGGAATAAAGGGAATGCGACAAAAAAAAAAGAAATAAAGCATACGTCCCCAACGGAAATAAAACAAAGACGACAAACTAAAAAGAAATCCAAACATAATACACCAGAAAAACAGGGAAGAAAAGAAAGTAAAGTGAAAGTAGAAATGCTTCCCTTTTAACTGGACGGAACCGCAAATTGCTCAGGAAATGCAAAGTGGTGTCGGCTCCCTTATGAGCATATGCCTATTTAAACCACTTCTCGGTTGAAAGGAGGAGTACCTTGCATTTCATCCTGCAAACTCAAGAAAAACCATCAAAAAGTCCAGACATAAAAATCAATGGCATCCTCAGATATGCTCGTTGATGACCTTAACCTTGAGTTAACACTTGCACCACCAAATGCCCAGATACGGGCTCCTCCAAACCCTATTTTCCCAAACTCCTCATACCATCATGGTTCGGCCTCGAAATTTCTGAGGCCGTGCCGTGGAGGGCAGTAACTGTAAGTCTGTGCGGGCACTGAGTGAGGAAAATAAATAAATAAAGTAAAATAAAAGTAAGTTTGAGTCTCAGAGAAACTCCACTTTGAAGCGATTAGGACGACAACAAACCCTCACCTGGGTCCTCCCAAGAACGCTAAAAACTTTTGCCGGACTTCCAACATACTTGGGTCACTGGGGGGGCGCAACGTGAACCAAATCCCTTTGCCATCTAATCAACCCATTTCGTATTCTTTTCTTTTATGCACATGAGAGTTCAAAACAAAACATACGGGTAAGGAGGGGGGGAAAAAAATGACATTGAACATATGGATTGGTGCTTGGAACACCAATGTTCTCCAAAAACATTAGATTGAATTCAAGCACCGAAATCAAATAAAGGTTCCTTAAACAATTTATCACCAACTATACAAGGAATTGTGAAACTTCCTGGATCTTGCAAATTGGGAGGAAGCTTCCTTTGCAAAACAGCAGAAACCTCTTCCGTTAATGCAACAGTTTCGCATTCCTTGAGCTTGTTTGCATCCAAGGAAGGAATATTGACTTGCACTTGCTTGAAAGTTTCCAATATGTCCTTGGCATGTTGATTTTTCCTAGAACTCATCAACCTGTGAGGAAAAAGAGCATGTAAGATATCTTCATCAGTAGGTTCACGACTGACCTTCTCCTTTCTTGCCCTTCTTGCAAGTTCATGCTTTGGGATCCACTCAGGTGAAGATGCTGCTTGTTTATCTTCCCCCTTGTTGATTTCATCCTTTTCCTTAGGCCCAATCACTTGCTCAACCTGCATTTCATCAACATTGTGAATCAAATTTTTAGAACCATCAATTTCACCAATTACCTTACCAGTTCTCAAGGTAACTGCTTGAACATGCTCACGCCCATTTTGTATCACTGTTTGGCTAGGCATTATCCTAGCTTCCCTTTGACTCAAAGCTGTGACAATTTGCCCCACTTGATTTTCTAGATTGGCAATGGCCTTAACCATTTTCTGCATGTGGGTATCATTCCTCTGCATATGGGTGTCATTCCTCTGCATGATGAAACTATCTGTGTGTCTAACCATTGAAGCAACAATTTCTTCCAAAGTTGGTCCTTGAGGTGGTTGGTGAGATTGACTAAGTGGTGATGGATTATAATATTGGGGTTGACCATAAGGTGGACAAGTATTATGTTGGCCTTGATATGGTTGATATGACCCTTGTTGAAAATTTGGATTGTCGGTCCACCAGAAGTTTGAATTATTTCTCCACTCCGAATTGTATGTTTGTCGGAAATATTCATTCATAGGCAATTCATTATGAAATGAGCCAAAAATATTTGCTTCTTCCATCACAAATTTATTGGAGTATTCTTACATAGTAAGTTCCACAATTTCAGTTGCGGCTGCCATTGGAGATGGTGGAGGTGACTCCTCGGATGTTCCTGGAAGAAAAAGAAACAAAAACAAATCAAGATAAAATGAAACAACAATCAATAAACAAAAATAAAACTAAGTACTCTAAACATACTCAAACAAAACAATTAAGCAACCGTGCCAGTTCCCCGGCAACGGCGCAAAAATTGTTAAATTCCTAAAAGGACACAAATTAATGTGCAAACAACCAATTAAAAATACCCGCAAGTGCACGAATCTAATGAAGTATAGATTATGTAAGTACGGGGTCGATCCCACGAAGAACTTGTCGGTTTCCTATAAGTTCTAATTTGAGTACGTAAAGAACACTAATTTTACACAACACACAAACACAATACAAATTGGAAACTAAAAATGAAGTAAGGAAGATAAAAGAAATGAAACAACACAAGAAAACAAAGAAAAACACAAACAGCACTTTCTATCACCCTTTTATCACCTATTTATCACCCATGAACAGTGCTGTGAACAGTGAAAAATCTCGTTTTTGGGCAAAGTTGTTTTCTCTGTTTTTCAGTTTCGACCTCTGTCCGGTTTTTGACCTATAACTTTCTAACCGTTTATCCAAAATTCACGTTCTTTATACGGTTGGAATCAGCACAGAAAATGCAAGAACACAGCCCGGACCAAAAGTCCAAAACAATTACGGAAATAAACAAAATTCAGTGACAAAGACACAAAATGTGTCAAACACGCAACTCACACACATATTGGGGGGGGGGGGGGGGTTTGATTTGGTTCAAGTGACCTATTTCTATTGCATGAAAGTAAATGGACTTTGAATTTAAATGTGAATGGCAGAGATGAATTATCAAAATGTGAAATTAAAATGTAACAAACACTAGGGTTTCGGAATCCACCCTAAACAATTCTACCCATGTTCATGGATACTCAAGTGATGAACTCTAAATGTATTGATGAAGATGTTCGCAATCAAGACCATGGGTTGGCTCAAGACGCATTGATTCTCCAAGCTAAAGTGCATGGTTCGTGCTACAATACTTGTGCCCTCCTCATAACCGAACCTAGGTATGGTTCGTACTGCATTCCTCAGAGAACATGAACATCACAAGAACCCTAATAGCATGGTGTTTACATTAGGTATTCAAGAAACCAATTCACATGGATGGTTCTTACTCCATCCATCTATTGCTTAGGAAAACATGAAGATACACATAATCCCAACAACCTCAAGAAGCATGCTTTCAAAGGTAATCAATCAAGGAAAACACACATCAAGGATAGATTAATTTGGTGAATTGGAATTCATCAATTGTTGTCAAGAAACCAATTCACATGATGCTCACTTAAACAAGTTCAATCATTTGTTGCTAATTAGAAATTGTGTTCTTGGTGATCTTACACAACTTCTCAACTTTAGCTACATGCATACAACCTAAGGTGATTAAGCAAAGGAAGCAAACACATATCATAAAATTCAATTAGTGAATGGGGTTCATCAACAACATCTAGAAATTCATACACTCAAGCATCAAAACAATAAGGTAATCATGTTTAGGGCTTCAACCTAACCCCTAGCTATGGAGTTTAGTTGCTCATACTTATTCCAAATACAAACTCGAAATATAACTAGAAGGAGTTTACAGATTTGGAAATGATGAAAGCTTGAAGTCTTCAATGGTGGAAGTCTTCTCCTTTCTTCCTTGGCTGCACCTCCTTCTCCTTCCTTGCTCTTAGCTCCCCAAAAGCTGCTCTCAAGTTGTGTAGAATGTGGAATAGCCTGATTTCCCACGATCAAAAGGCTCCCAATATCAGATTGCAATTTTGACTTCTCCTCCCTCTCTCCTCCTTTCCAGCTTTTTCCTTTTAATATAAAACTACCACCTTTGATAAAGCCTTAGCCCATTGTCCCCTTGCCATGATGGAGCTTTGACTTCACAAAGATGCCAAAAGCTCAGAAAATATCTATTTTACAAATGTAATTCCTTGTTACCAAGAGTTATGGTAACAAGAAGTTAAGATGACACAAGGGAGGTAAAAGCTGGCCAAATCCGGATTTCCAGAACTGTGGTAACATGCTGGATTGGTTGGATTGGCAATACTTGTCCAATGGAGCTCAAATTTGGATATGTTGTAGTTAACATCCATTGGAACACGTCTCATGAAGATCATGACCTCATCCGAGCACCAGAGCATGTTGATCCCAGGCCAAGAAGTTGACCTATGAAAATGAGCTAAAAGTGCATTATTAGTTATAAATTCTGTTTTTGTTCATTTTCGTAGGTCAACTTCTTGGGTATGAGCATGAAGATATTTTACAGCTTGCATCCATGGTTGAGATCAAATCCACAGTGATTGCTGTATACATGAGGTAATTCTAAAAATCCAATTTTTATTTTACAATTCTCTTTCTTTAAAATTATAAAACTCATTTGAATTTCATATATTTAGGTACCTATTTGACTATTTAAAAATGGCAAATATGGTAAACCTTGTTAGCCTCGTTGACCCTAGACAAGTTAGCGCTCAATCTGGAACGTTATCACGCATATCAAAACATCTAGTAGACCGCCTGAAAAATGCAGATGGGGACCAATTTTTCTTGGTGCCTTATAATCCAGGGTTAGTTCCCTTAACAAGATTTTCTTTGTAATTTTTCTTGGAACCTAACTATTTAACCTAGATATGACCATTTTGTGTAGGGGTCATTGGGTGTTGGCGATTATGAGACCAGATAAGGAGACGATATATTATATGGATTCATTGCTAAACCGCTCGGTTGACGAGGACTTGAGAAATATAGTGAATACGTAAGTTGATTTACTACATTCTAATTTGTGTTAGTAGGCTAAAATATTGTCATTAACACTTTTTGTTGTCTTGAAACAGTGCAATCAAAATGTATACCTCTCACGTAAGCAAACAATCACGTAAATCAACCGTATAGAAAACTCTACACGACACTCCTCGACAACCAACAAATGTGGAGTGTGGCTACTACGTGATGCGTTTCATGAGAGATATAATCCATGATCCAACCCTAGCATTTGAGAAGAAGGTAAAAAACTAAATTTAAGATTTAATTTCTTTTTTTTTTAACTACTACGACTGATTTTGGAAAAATCGTCATTTGTGTATTAATAAAACGACAGTTTTAATTATTAATAACCGTCATTTTTTATTTTTATAACACATCTATTTTTGTTATTTATTTTTGCAGTTTGACAAGAAAAAAGAACCAGTTAAGTATGTACAAGAATATATTGACGAAGTCAGGGTGGAATGAGCAGAATTTGTTACCAATCAAATACAAAATAATCAGTGACATAATGTTTTTTACAATGTACATAATTTTTTTTTACTATGTACATAATTTGTTTTGTAATTATTGAACAATCAACAACTAAGGATATTTATGAGTTTATATAAATGCCTATTATTTGAACACGACTTTAATTTGCAAAAACCGATGTGTCATTCTTGTTAACATGTCTCAATAGTATAAATCATCGACGGCAAATTCTAAAAATGACACATACTTAAAAAAACAAGACGGTTTATATATAAAATTGAAGTCTACCATATATTTTGAAGGAAAGCAATAATCCAGTTTAAAAATTCTAAAATATTGTGTACCTAAAAACCCCGACCGTAAAGACCAAGAAAATGACGTCTTAAATCACTACAACGGCGGTAAATTTACAAAACATGACGTTGTCGGAGGTAAACAACGTCGGTAGTTACGTGGAAGCAGACATTGTAAAACTAATCCACGTCGGTTTTCCAAAACATATGGACGTTTTAAGTATTAGAGACGACAGTGGATTAATAAAAAGCGAAGTTGTAAATGTTAAACAACGTCGGAGCTTAAATTGTCGACGTCTAAAGAAACTGGGACGGTGTTCATGTTTGTTTCACGTCGTGGTAAATGCATGCAACGTTGGTTATATACACGTGTCATTTCATATTAATAAGACTTTTGAATTGTATTTAATTCCTAATATTCATAATAAATTTTAAAAAAAATGAAAACTAAACTGACAACTACCATGCACTCATTGAAAGATTGTCTTCCCCCTAAAGCTTTTAAAAATATAATATTAATAAGATTTGTTTGTTGTATTTAATTCTTAATATTCATTATAAATTTAAAAAAAATCCGAAAAATAAACCGACAAATACTATGCACTCATTGAGAGATTGTCTTCCCCTTAAAGCTTTGAAAAATGTAATTTTAGTTTTCAAAATTACAAGTGATAACAAAAGTCAAAATTGTTTATTGACAAAGCACAATAGTCCTTATACTTCATAACATAACCTTAAGTTTTATGTGATCCATTGGTGGCCATAAATACAAATATAAGAAATCCTGATTTTAGCCTACTAATATAGAAGGCATTGTTGTAAGGAGTCCGTAGCAATTTTTGATTTATTTTTCTCATACTTGTGTAATTTCTTTTATAATTATTGTAAAATTTAGGGTTTAGGGTTTAGGGTATATTGAAACGACGCCGGTTTTCTCTCCACTGTTTTTGGTCAATTACGCACGTTCGAATCCTAGGAAACCCAAAGCCCACCTAATTATTTAATATTTAAGACGTCGTTTAATCAAGAAACGACATGAAAATCATTTACTACGTCATTTTCTTTAATATACCGACGTAGTAAACCTTTACAACGTCGTTATTTTTAATAAAACGTCGTCGAAGACTCATATTAAACGACGTCATATATGTAGTTTCCGTTGTCTTTAAAAAACTCAGTCCTTTGAAATTTTTGACCGCGATCTAAAATTTTCAGAATTCCTCTTAACTCTAAAATATTTATTTCTCTCTCTTCAACTCAAATTCTAATCTTAAAGTTTTTGTTCTATCTCTCAAAGCATTGGTTATATTTTCTGAGCTTTTCTACATGTAAGTACAAACCCTAATCTCTTTGTTTAATGATATTGCGTTATGGCTTCTTAAATCAATAAATGATTTTGTTGGTTTTGGTTGCTATGGGTTCTTAATATATGTTTAGGGATTTATGGGTTCTTAATATATATTTTGGGAGCTATGAGTTCTTAATATATGTTTTGGGAGCATTGGGTTCTTCATATATGTTTTGGGAGCTATGGGTTCTTAATATATGTTATGTTGTTTGCATGCTTGTCATAATAACTCTCTGTTATGGGTTCTTATATGTTTGGTTGGCCATGGGTTCTTGGAAAATGATTAGGAATGGGAGATTTATGCTGCGAGTTTTTGTAACTTACGACGACGGTAGATCACTATGCGAAAAATTGGCTTTACCAACACTACATTGGCATCAGGAAACTAAAAACTGATGCTTTATGTACATTAGGTATCGGTTTTATAAATTACGATACTAAAAGGTAAAAAGACATTAGCACAAATATGTTGTTTTTGTTAGAGATGCCTTGATGCCAATTTAGTAGCGTCTGTTCGAACGATTGATGCCTAACGTGTTTCTTATTTTTTTTAATAAAGTGGGGGCGTGTTTTTTGGCAAGCACTGATGATAAAACTATAGTCAATGCTCCAGCAAATGTTTTTGGGAAATAGCTCAAAATGCCACCCTTTTTATAATTTTAACTGAAAATACCACCCCTTCCCTAAAATTTTAAAACTATCCCCTATAAATACATATTTATTGTCCACTGATTGCACACATATCACTTTTTCAGAAATTTTGTTATCTCTCAGCTCTCTTGGCTCTCTCTCTCTCTCGTCGCTCAGCTCTCACTATGTCTTCGCTCTCTCTCTCTCTGTCACTCAACTCTCACTCTGTCTTTGCTCAGGTCTCACTCTCTCTTCGGTCTTTCTCAATCTCCCTTGCGTAGCTCACTCTTCGGGCAACTCTCTCACTCTCTCATGTAGCTCTCTCTCTCTCTCTCTCTCTCTCTCTCTCTCTCTGTGTGACACAGTGGTCTTCCTCCCTCAACGGTGTCTGTTCATCGAAGCTTAACTCCACCGTTCACATCCAAAAGGTACTATTCATCATCATTTTCTTTGGGTTTAGGGGTTTCTCTGAAGTTGGTTTAGGGTGTATGGTTTCTATGAAATTGGTTTAGGGGTTTCTATGAAATTGGTTTAGGGGTTTGTTCGAAATTGGTTTAGGGTTGAGGGGTTTCTCTAAAATTGGTTTAGGGTTTATGAGTTTGTATGAAATTGGTTTATGGGTTTCTCTGAAATTGGTTTAGGGTTTATGGGTTTCTATGAAATTGGTTTAAGGGTTTCTCTAAAATTGGTTTAGGGTTTAGGGGTATTCTGAAATTGTCTGATTCTGATGATTCCTTGTTTGAAACAGTGAAGGAGTGTGTTCTTTGTTCTTTGTTTGAAATTGCTATTGTTTGTTGTTGTTATTGGTGTTGTATTGTTGTTTTATTGCTGTTGGATTGCCATTTTAGTGTTATTATATTCACATCGTAGTGCTGTTTTATTGCTAGTTTATTATGGTTTTGTTCCCGTTCCATTGTGGGTTTAATGGTTTTGGCGATTTATGCAATTGGAATTTGTGTTTGTTTGTTGTTTTGTTTCATCCAAAGAAGGGAAATTGTAGGTGTTCATTTATAGTCTCTATATTAGGCATATGAATCTTTATAGTTTGTTTTGCTGTTGCAGTAGATTTTATTGGAAATTTAATATTATCTAATATTTATTTTCCTGTTTAAATGGAAATGAATAGAGTTCATTGGACGATGGTGTCCTTTGTCAATTTTTAGGAAGAGGTATCAAGGGACCTGTTTATTCAATAGATGCATTAGTTGGTTTTTTATATGGTTGGGACATACCCTTTTGAAAAGGGTTCTTTAGTATCTAGAAATACTGTAATGTTCCTGTAATTAAAATAAGGGAATTGATTGAGTCAATGTTTATCTATTTGAATACAGAGAGGGTTTCCTACATAATCTGGTTGAAAGAGTCCTTGTGTAGGGCGTAATTCGTCTTAAGGTTAGAGTGTCTAACACTTACCTCGACTCAATTATTCCAGTTCTTGTAATCCATATAATGTGATATTTGATTGTGTATGTTTGTAAGCATGCGTTAATTTTGAAGCATGAATTGAATGATTATTTCTGAATTTGTTTGTGACTAAGTGGGGAACGATTGATGCAATTGGGGTAGTTGGTTCAGCCTTTGCTCTTAAAACCGTGTACGAAGTTCATCGTTGGGGCATGAAATCACTTTGACAGTTGGGTGGTGTTTGGTTTGTGGATGGAATGTAATCCAGATTTAGTAAAATTGAATGTAGATAAGAGTGGAGTGTGGAGAGAGTTTGAGAGTAGATAAGAAACTGAAATTGGGTAAAAAATGCAATTGGTATTATTTCACATTTCGGGGGATTGACAGTTGATGGGAATGGCCATTTCATTCCACAGTTTTTTCAGTCATGGGACATTGGTGAACATACATGCATTGTATATCAAGTTCTATTGCCCCAATATTGTACGTTTTTCACTGATATATCTCCTGCCTATTGCCTTGATATGCATGTGTATTATTTGTTTATTGCTTGTTATTGGGTAGATTTCAACGGCCTGAAATTATTTGTATAATGTTGGTGTGTAGGGAAATATGGTTTCAAAAGTGAAGCTAATGATTGCTGAGGAAGAAAAGTTCTAGGGAAAGGCGTTGTCCCTTTCCCATACAAAGACCGCGATCAGTACAATTAAGGAGAAATTGAGTCGGCAACAGTTACGAAGGTTTGAAGGCAGTTGTTTTGGTCATCTATTACTCATTGAGGACCTGAAGTGGACTTCACAAATTGTCCACGGCTTGTTGTTGAGGAAGGTTGATCCCAAGACAGTTTTGCAAGTCTACGGGATAAAATTCATCGTTGGCAATAAGGTGATACAATTCACAGCGCATCAATTTTGCGTCGTGACAGGGCTAAGGTTTGGAAACCTTTCTTTCATCCTGATTGCAACTAATGAGAACTGCTCATTCAAAGGGGATTACTTTTGCGACAATAAAACTGTCACCCTTTTAGAACTAGAAAATGCCTTCCTCACCTACATCTGACGAGGAGGATGTATTGAATCTTGGATTTGTATACTTTTCTGTTTTTATGCTGTTAGGTAGTGGAAAACATGTCCATATTAACATGCAGTATTTGAAATTGGCAGAAGACCTTGAAGAGTTTGTGAAGTATCCATGGGGTGCTGTTTCTTATGCCAAGACAAATGCCAGGTAAAAGTGCCCCAAAAAGCTACAAAAACAAAAAAATCTGAAAAGAAAGCAAAGGCAACGGCAAGTGGTAGACCAAGAGAGTACCACATCAAAGGTTTTGGCTTTGCACTTCAAGTGAGCATATTTCCATTAATGTATAAGTTCAATTTCATTTGTTTTCAGTGATTGACGTTTTATTCTTCAAGTTGTTTGCATTGCATTTTGTCATGCAGGAAGAGAATGCCCACATCCCTCGTATACTATAGTGGAGGACCAATACTTTGACTCGTTTTCATGAGCTAATGAGCCAAGTTGTTTGTGCCTAATAAATCACGGCCATGAACTGGCCGAAGGAGCCCCTTTTTCTCGGCCCTAGCACTTGCTCGTGAAACTGAAACGCAGCGTTTCGCCAAAGTGTTTGGCCTTCCTAAAAAAAAAGAAAAATGCTAAGGCATGATCACCTCGGCCTCGAATTGTAAGCCCAGGCCGAGGCCGAGCAAAATCGCGGCCAGAGGTATTAAAGTCAAATCATCGCGTGATAACAGGGTCCCGTGCTTCATTTAATGAAGTAGTGCCTCTGTTTATTGCAGCAAATCCACTGGCCACGAATAAACATTTAATGCACGAGAGAAGGTGGGAAGTGACTGAAGTCAGGGTTTGGCGACAGAAAAACAGAGTGATTAGATGTAGACATTCTCACAAGAATTCTTGCAGCTTGAGAGATTAGGTCACCAGCTATCAGAACAATAAATGCGTCTCCACGGCTAGAAGCGCAGAACCCACGATCAGGGCGCGGCCGAGATTCACCAGGATTTATGGGGCCACACCACCATACTTCACGATCCCAAATGTCGATTGGACTACCCACTTGCTCTAATCAGGCTCCACCATGCAGACTTCCAGCCTCGATTACTCCTCCAAGGACTCTTCCTATAAATACAGGGCTCAAGCTACATTCAACGAGTTCAAACACCAAACCAAAGCCTCCCACGGAGCAACTTATATTTTCCTGTAATGCACTTTCAATATCTTTACTTGCTTTCCTAGGAGTAGTGTTAGATTGTAAGGAAAATTCCATTCATCAATATATCATACGACCCTTGATTTTCAAGGCGCCGGAGCACCATCTTTGTTATTCGCTCATTCACCCCATATATCATACGACCGTCGCTCGTCGAGCCACGTGCCGGAGCACCGCCCAAAACCCACCACCAACACCACCACTCAACGGCCTTGTAGTTCAGGCCGTGAACCTAACAGCCGAGATCAGTTCCTCTCTCGGCTACAATCGTTTGATTAGAAGACGAGTTCAAACAGGCGCACCACTTAACCATTTTATCCACATCAACCATCTCGACGCACGGAGACCGTGCTGGCACGCCCGCGCATAACCGCACCGCATCCAAAAGCAGGAAGCCGCGTGTCAACGCATATCCCCTCGGCCCCGGAACTCCAGGCCGTGAGATTTGCGCGGGAGACACAAGTATTCGAGAACCGTGAGGTTAGTTATGTTTTTAATGATAATGTTATGCATATGAAAATATAATAAGTTTACTGATATGTATTTTGTATGTGTAAATTGTAGGTTGATGCGCAACTTATCCGCCCAAGTGTAATTGACAAGCAGCAAACCTATTGGACTTGGGGTGACAGTGTTGAGAACAGTGAAGAAATTGTTGATTTGTTTGGCGATGATGCCGAAGAAAAAACCAGCACTTATGTTGAACAAAAAGATAATGAGTTTGACGAAACTGCTACCCTTTCGTCGTCTTCTAAGGTAAGCATGACCTTTTTGCAATATATACGTCATAATAAACTTAATGGCGCTGCTATGTACTCAGTATATAGTGAATATATAGACAATACAATACCAAAAAAGTAGTTGTATTTGGGTTATATTTTGTGAGTAATGTAACAGTTGCGCACTTTGAAGCGTGATCTCAAAGGACAAAGGATGAATTGGAAAAGGTAGCTAGTTCAAATCGAGCGCTTCGAAACAGAGTGCATGACTTGGAAGAAATGGTACGAAAGGATAAGTTGAAACATGAGGAGTGTGAAAAAAAAATAGAAAGTGTGTGGAGGATTTTGGCACGACCCTCGCTTCAATAGAACACTATTTTAAGTTGGAGATAGAGCAGTTGAAAAAAATGAAATGGTGGGTTGAATGAATGTGGGGAAGGACATGAGGAAGTCGGTAGTCCTCATATGAATGAATGGGGTGATAATGACATGTCGCCCTTACATGAATATGTTACTCCAACTACAGAACCGGTAGCAATGGAAGCACAAGTCCCCGGTGATGGAGCCGAAGCCTGTGCAGCCGTGGAAGTCCAAGAGGTAGAAATAGGCGCTTCAGTTCCTCACATACAAGTGTAGCTAGAATCTGAGAAGCTTCCTACTCGGAAAATGTGGATGGGTGCAGAGAATCTGCAAAAAACTGTTGTATTTGTTAGAGGATTGGAAAAAGGGCAACATTATGCCATCGGAGGTCAGATGAATCCTCCCATCATACCCAATGTCATCTTCTAGCAATGTTCCAATGATTAAATGATTACAAAATTCACAGTTGGAAGTTTGTGTATTGTAGTGCGAAGGTGCAGCTGGAATCATGTGCAGTGGGCCCGAACTTTTTCTACAAACTTCTAGATGATACGAAATGGATTAGCTCCAGGGTAAGAATTTGAACTCTACTTCATTAGGATAATTCAATTGTTTTCTCACCTGAATTCTGCTATGTGTACATCTGTATTAAATTGTGGTCATTTTTTGTACTTCAACTTCCAGCACCTTGACATGGCAACGTTTCTCATACGGAAAAGGCAACTGTCTCATCCTTCGGTATTTGGAAACTCAACTGGACAACTGCAGATTATTGTTTGCAGGTAAACATGTGAACATGTTAAATTCATTGTTTCAGTTGCATTGGTTCGTCGTTATGTGATATGCCTTATATTCAATGTTTGCAGCATTTTCTAGAGCTGGTCAAAGCACCTCCAAAGAAACTAGGATCCAGGAAAGCCGTTGCTCCAAAGACCGTTGACCTTCCACCCAGCTACCAGAAGGAGATACATCACTTTGTGCATGGTACATGGCAGCATGGGTATGCGCAAGCTTAGACCAAAGTCCGGAGAGTGTATTTTCCATATAATCTTCAAGGGTCCCATAGGGTGGCCATAGAAATTAACTTCGTCAAACATACGGCGACTGTGTATGACTCTTACATTTCTTTTACCTCAACTTCGAAGCTGGTCAAATTTCTGAAGCCTATTAGCGAAACTCTCGCATGGGTGTTGTACGATATGCTCTTTTATGACGCTTCTGAGGTTGAAGAGGTTAAGCAAAAGGGGATGACAATGTCCACGTTTACGCCATTCATAGTTTGCATCTTTGGAGATGTCCCACAACAACGTGATGGGTAAGCAATGTTAATTTAGTGCAGTTTATCAATATTGTACATTACTCAGTTCTAATGTCTGAACTTATTGGCCCGACAGCACCTCTTGCGAAATCTTGACCGTGAAATTCATCGAGCATCTGAGTGCGCACATTTCGTTGATTAAAATTGACCCAACAAAGATCACCTATTACCGTCTAAAGCTTGCAGTAGAGGCTTTAAGGGGGGATGCGTACATATGAGGTAAATGTGGTAATGTTTGTCAATTGAGTCTTCACTTATCCTTTGGAATTCACTCTCCTCCTTAATTGTTTCAAGACATCCTTTATATGAATATGCAGACATGGAAGATGTGGTGGAGGTTCTTTTTATGGTAATCGATAATGTTGGTGGCGGTGGCGAATTCCCTTACCCTAAACCCTATACTATTTCCATTTTGTAGACATGGCAGATCAATTGTAGTCAATATGGAATATGCATCAATTTTAATTTTGTCAAAACAAATTGGGTTGTACGTCTAATCAATACCACTAGGGATGTAGTTCTCTGTTTGTGTTTAAATTGGGGTTTTGTTTTGGAGTTGCCGACGTGGTTAGCATACTTAGCCTGTAGATTGTGAAGTTGAACTATTTCGTACAGCTGGATATATAAACATACTTGCTATTTATGGAGGTATAACAGTTTACTTGTTTGAAACGTTGTGTTTGTCTCCACTGAATTCTGCTAATTTTTTTATAAATTTTTTGCATTTGGTTCGTGCAGTTTTCTTCATTTTTGTGTGCTGAATCCAACCATATACAGAACACAAAATTTGCATAATCGGTTGAAAAGTTAAAGGTGAAAAATGGACATATGGCAAAACTGAAAAAACAGAGGAAGTGCATAATTCGTTTTCTGCCTAAAATGCGATAAACTGGTGCTACCATTGTGATACAAGTGACGATACAATGGCGATAAAAGGGTGCTAGAAATTGTTGTTTGTGTTTATTTTGGGGTTCTTGTTTTGTTTCATTTCATATATTTTTCTTTACTCATTACTAGTTTATAATTGGATGATTAGGAGATTAAGTTGTGTAAATTATTAATACAACAATTACATATATGAAGAATAAGACGAACAACATATCATATCACCAAACATAATCAGACCACCAAATATAAACATGCTTTTCTTTAACCCATCACCAAGCATTTGCATATTTATTGATACCATATTTTTTTTTGTAAATAATTTTGTCATAGTTATTATTATTTTGATATTATTTCTTACAACGTGTTCTTCTTTTGAAAGGCACGTTGTTTCTTTCTCCTCTTGTTCTTCTTTTTGAATGAAGTAGCCTAAACCCTAAACCCATTGAGGACCCCTAGTCAATATACATCAATAGAATAGCAATATTAGGCCAATATACATGCACTAGGGTAGCAATATATGGGCAATGTACTAGCAATAGGATAGCAATAGTAAGCCAATTTACTTGCAATAGGGTAGCAATAGTAAGCCAATTTCCTAGCAATAGGGTAGCAATATGATTACAAAATATAGATAATATTAATACAATACACACATGATCGAAAGGCAATATTAGGTCACTTTACATATGATCGGTTCATAATTGTTTATCATTTCGTACCCTTCTAGCTTATAATTTGGTTATGTTTTTGAGTTAAACTTGTGCTTTTAATCCTTTTTGTATTTATCTTTTAGTTCATTGAGCTTTAGGTAACAATGATGGCTTTGGGTAGGAAATGATGCAATCCATGCATGTTAAGGCCTGATTTGGGTGAATGGAAGAAGAGCTTAAAGACAAACTAATTTTGGCTACAAACCCTTGCCAGCCCAGTTTCGTAGGTCAACTTCTTGGCCTTGGATCAGCATGCTCTGGGGCTCGGATGAGGTGCAGATCTTCATGAAAGTTGTTCCAATGGGTGTGTACTATAACATATCCAAATTTCAGCCCAATGGAACATATCTGGAGTCCTTAGCCCGTCCAACACAGAACCCTGCTCAGGAGGATTTGCAGCTGCCAGCTTTTAGCCATGTGTCTTCTTTTAGCCATGTGCCTCACCCCAGCTATAACTGACTTTGTACCCAACATAATGAGTGAAGTAGGGAGGCATTCCAGCTATGAAAGTCTAAAGGAGCAAGTTGGTACATGCTGGAGCTATTATAGAGAAAGCATGTACATGCATGTAAAGCAGAAATGAAATGAAGTCAATTCCAGTCTATGTTCGGCAGCCAACTTGCAAGGCCTAAAACGCATACTTCTAGTGCTTAGATGGGAATACTTTCTTCATAAAAGTTGTTTCAATGGGTGTCTACTATAACATATCCAAATTTGAGCCCCATTGGATAAGGTTTGAAACCTCTGGCCTTCCTACACCAAGTCTGGTTCAGAAGAATCGTTTTTTCAGCAACCAAAAGGCAACCACATGAGTTGGCAGCAAAAGGCAGCCACAATTGAACACCTTTGAATCCATGTGAAGAAAGCTTGAGCTGCAGCAAAATAAGTATGGGATGGAATTGATTCCAACCACACTAACATAGACAAGATGAAGTGGGAGTTATGGATTGTATTAAAAGATGAATGGTGGTGTTGGATTTCATCATGATGTTCCTCCCTCTTAGCCCTATAAATAGAGAAGTCTTCAAGCTTCAAAACACACCCCAAGGGGGGAGCTCTCAAACACTTCTCTAGAGCTCCCTTCCCTTCTCTCCCTCAAATTATCTTATTTTCCTTTCAAGTTGTCAATTGTTGTAACAAAATGATTTTACTAAATTTTCCTTCAAGTTTTCAAGTTCTACTTTAATTTTATTTGTAATGTACATTCTTTCTTAAGTATTCAAGTTTAATTAGTTTCCAAGTTTCAATTATGGTTTTTGTTCTTATTCATTATGATTATAAGTTAATATGCTAGTTTGAATGATTGATCACCATTTAGGCTTGCATGTTAGCTATCTTGGTTTGAATTAAGAGTAGACACCATGCTTTAATTCGAATTGAACTATGAATAGGAAGAGTATGTATGGACATTCGACAACAGGGATTAGATACATGTTTGGTTGTTTAAATTGTTCTTCTATGCTTAATGGGTTCCTAATGCTTAATTTTAGGTTAGACAACAAATGATCAAATTAGGGAATTAGGAACACAAGGTTAGGACCAAACACCATGGCTTAATCATACTTTAGCTAGAATCAATCCGTTAATCTAATTGAACTTGGGAACTTATTTGCTTGAGTTATTTCCTTTTTTTTTCTTCTTTTATTTATTTTCTTTTTCATTTCTGTTTTGTGTAGGGAAAATGAATTGGATCATTCAATCACCAATCCTCGTGGGATCGACCTCGCACTTACATATGCTATACTACCGAACGGCTCGTGCACTTGCGAGTATCACAAGTTGAGGATGCAGCTGAATCCATTTTGGTGCAGCTGAATCGAAGCAACAACATATAATACGCAGACATCCTTTCAGACTTCAATTTTACACGTGCAAAATAAATCGCTATCGAACCCTAACAATACTATCCCGGGAAGGGAAAACGAAGGCAACACTAACGCATCGCATCACCCAGCACAACATTAACCGAACCAACAGTGACCCTTACCCCGCTGCACAAAACCTAGCAAATGCTAATTTTTAGAGGTCCACCAAAAGATCTTCCATATTTGACATTTTTAAGGCCTATAAGATGAAAAACATATTCATAAGCAAACTCATAAACATGCCAAAACATGTTACACTCTAAATGTAATAAACATTTACACACTAAACAGATTTTCAAAGCTATGAGTCAAAACTTTTACTTTTTTATTATTGTTTTTCAAAACATATATAAATTCAATCCATAGACTATAGATTAAAATTATTCACAACTGCTGGTAATTATATTATCAATTAAACTGCATAATCTTGACTTGAACAATAACCCAATTAAACTGCATAATCATGCCTTTTACAGAAATTTGTTCCTTAATACTTCATAGTACACTAACTCATTCTATCTAATAAAGCTAATTAAGGATAACAATTGACAGCTAAACTAGTCTTGAATTAGAGGCTTTTATGTGTTTAGGCTTCAATACACACCACAGAATCACAGATATCTATAGGCTATAGCAGTTACAATTTACAAAACAAAACACATATATAAGAAGGAAAGGAAACTTACCCTTGATTTTCAACATAAGTTCTAGTCAAAACTCTCCAATTTGCTAGATAAAATGTTTGCATATGCAAGAAGTACGAAAATTAGGGCTATACCAAACCCCCAATAATTAGGGTTTATAACATAAACAAAAATCACAAAACAAAAAAAGAAGTTGTTAAGGAATGAACTAACCTTTGTAGAGAGAAACCTTGTTTGAAAAATGAGATGAGAGAGTAGAATGGGTGATGGCAGACTGAGAGATGAGAGACGTAGAGATGAGAGACTGAGAGACTGAAATATGAGAGGGAGGTGCGTGCGACTCAGGCTATGAAGAAGAAGAGGCGGCGCCAACGATGCGACGGCACCAAGTAAATGCTGAGTGGTGGTGACGATGTGAGGCTGAGGTGACGTCGAAGAGGCAAAGGGGAGGAGAGATGGATGAGGCATGACTGAATTGGGATGATCGACCTAGATTAAGTTGAACGGCTAGGATATGTTGTACAAATGTGCACAGAATATAAAATTTTAATCCAATAGGAATCAGCCACGTGTATTATAATGATTTAATTACATATAATTTAATTTGCCTGGTTCAGTCTGGTTCACCTACGATTTTTAAAATTGGGAACTAGGCGCCGAACCATGAAAGCCGGTTCGGTCCGGTTCATGCACTGTTGGCAAAAAAAAAGAAAAAAACCACACCAAACCGGACCGACCGATTTGGTTTGACCGGTTTGGCCGGTTTTCGGTCCCATATGCCCAGCTATCCTACACAGGGGCCACGAAAAAAGGTTTGTATTGCCACTTTTGGTGCCTATAGTATATTAGACACTAAATTGGACACCAAAACTGTCAATACAAACTCCTTTTGTGGACACCAATATCCATGCCAGTTGATCATTTTTTTACTGGTATTTTCAAATATTTTTGAGATATGATAAGTCCTCTTTGTTGTTAAGGAACCAAGTTGGATTAGAGTTTTTAATTAGCAGTGGAAAACTAAAACAAAGAATTTACTTAACATATTTACGTAGTAACATGTAACCATATTTATGTTTAACAAATACAGGAGAATAAAGAACTCAACCCTAACTAATGTAAGTACTCGACCAGACCCAAATAGGTTCAAATAGAAATGAAAGGTTTCAGAAGTTCAACAACATCAATTGAGCGTAGGAAATACAAAAATGAGTCATTTGAATCAGTCAAAGAAACATAATAAAGTTTAGGTTGATAAGTAGCGTACGGCACCAATTAACCTAGTCTAAGTGTATGTGATCTACACCAAAAGTAGGGTAAGCATTACATACGTTCATTTTTCAAGCAATGGACATCCGAGGGAGGTTTTCATTTAATTACGTTTTATTTTAATAACATAATTAAGTGAAATAGTTTTGCAAGTATTTAAAATGATTTAAATAATTAAAAATATTTTTACAATAAACTTCATATGTGAATAATTGTGTAAATTAATTATTTAAATTTAAATCTCAAAGTAATTTAATATAATATAAATAATTTAATACTATTTAATTATTCTCGAAATTAATTAAAATGTTCTTGACAATTGAGCCCGTACATTATCGAAAAAAGAAAACAAACCATTGAGCCCAAGCCACGCTTGGGTTGGGCCTTTGCGGTCCTTGTTTGAGCCTCTGCTAGAGAATACGACAATTTCCATCACTATTTCTAAAGCTTTTACCATGTTGCAGATTGCAATGCAATCGCTGATATGAAAACCTTGATGCCCCGTTTGGTTCACGGAATGAATTTGAGGGGAAATCATTTCCCATGTCATTTCCCAAGGGATGGGAAATGTTGATTCATTTCCCATGTTTGGTAATGCGGGGAGAGTGATCTGGAAATATCACTTTATTTCCTTTCTCATGTTTGTTTTGAGTAGGAATGGAAAACAAATTTTGTTTAGTTTCCCAATTGTACCCCTATTAAAAAAAAAGAATACCAATAATTGTTGGATAAAAATTGTAATTATGAATTGTTAGTAAGGACAAATTAGTCAAAAAAATTGTATTTAATGCTAGTTTTACTTTCCCATGGGAAGGGAAAGTGAAACCTAAGGAGAAAGGAATGATTCACTTTCCCTCCTACTTTCCCATGTGCTAAGAATCGCTTTCCCATGCCTGACTTACCAAACATGAGAAAGGAATTGATTTCCCATGCCCAAGATTCATTCCCATGAACCAAACGCAGCCTGAGAGGAAACAAGGAGGGAATCTATAACACCGCTCAAAACTATCACAGAAAGTTCTCAGCCATCGCCAAGGGCGCTGAGAGCTGACAGACCCAGACCCTAAGAATGCCTTGTTTTGGTGGAGACAAGGGACACTTATGCTCCACTTCTGCATCAAATCTTGCAAAGGTGTGCAAGAACAGGTGCACCCATGGAAGGTAAGGCCTGCCATGGACAGATCATACGTGTTGGATTACAAGCAGACACTTCAACATCTAACATACTCATCAACAAGTATTCTAAATGCGGTTTAGTTGATTGTGCTGGCAAAGTTTTTGATGAAATGCCTGAAAGATGCTTAGTTTCATGGAACAAGATGATTGGGTCACTTACCCAGAATGGGGAGGAACAGAAAGCTCTTGGTCTTTTCTTGCAGATGCAAAGAGAAGGAAACCATTTTAGTGAATTCACTGTTTCGAGTGTTCTTTATGCTTGTGCTGCGAAATGTGCAGTTTTTGAGTGTAAACAACTACACGCTCTTGCTGTTAAGTTAGCAATGAATTTAAATGTCTATGTGGGAACTACATTGCTTGACGTTTATGCAAAGTCTGATTTGATAAAGGATGCAAGCTGTGTGTTTGCGTCTCTACCAGAGAGGAGTGAGGTTACTTGGAGTTCGATGGTAGTCGGGTATGTGCAAAATGAGCTTTTTGAGGAGGCTTTGAGGTTCTTCCATAGAGCTAAAATGATGGGGTTAGAACAGAACCAGTTTACAATTTCTTCTGCTATTTGTGCTTGTGAGGTCTGGCAGCTCTTATTGAAGGGAAACGGGTGCATGCCTGTGTTATGTAAAACTGGATTTGGTTTGAATATATTTATTGTTTCCTCTCTTATAGACATGTATGCAAAATTTGGTAGCATTGGTAGCATTCAACATGCACAATATAATTCAAGCAACCAATATCAAATCTTTATGGCCGCATGCCTCTCAAACTCAAATAAAATGTTATGTCAACCGAAACGGATCCAAACCTTTGAAACAATACAAGACATCAATAGATTTCAAGACAGTTTATTTGAACAGCTTTCCAAGTCTCGTGGCTACACCTAGTAGCTTTAGGTTGCCTCGTACCCTTAACCAGGGATCAAGCCACACGTAGTTCTTTCTATGTGATTGTAAAAACAATTCAAGTTCTCATATGTCACCATTACTCAGAAGCTCTAAAGTATATATTTTTCAACTTCTCAATCCTCAGAACAGTTTATACTCATAATATATGTAGGCCAATCATTGAATTTCCATTAATTCATAATTCTGTTTATATATAACTTATATGTTATTGGCGTAAATTATATATATATATATATATCGTAATAATAAAAAGATAAAGATAAACCAATAAAATAAAACAAAATTAAAATTAAAATTAAAATACATTAAAACCAACAAGCTCCAAAGACACTTGTATCCTTGCATCAAAACTCACATAAGGCTCATATATATATATATATATATCATTGCCAATCCTTACAAAGTCACAGACCCTAAGGATACGGACAAAACAATTATAGAGCAAAATAATTATAGCAACCAGTCTAATAGTTATAGGAAAACAGTTAGATAAAATTGAAACAAAAGTTGAAGACAATTGAAAAAATGCTTAATGATTTAACCCCAGTTAAAGTCAAAGAAAAACCTGAACCATATCCAGAATCCTCAGGAGTTAAAGTCTTACAATTCGAAGTCAATTCCTCTGAAGTCGAGTCAGTTATGTCTTTAGAGTCACTTAAAGAAAGAGTTGGACAAAATTCGGTCATTATGCTAATGACCGAATTTTTTACACTTACCGCAATCCTCGCACCACAGAGTTCAGGGGTCCTCGAAACACGTGAGGCATTATTTATAAATAACACTGTTTCAAGCAACTAGGGGGTACCCTTGTGGTGGGTTTGAAAATCATATCCCAAACTTATATCAATATTCTCCCTTTATTTCACAATCCAAATCCCGCCCTTAATATCAACTTTCAACAAATTGATTCTCAATTATACTTAAAATATATATGCTAAATTTTGATAAAAACCAAGAGCCATGACTCATCATTTTCAGCTACTAAGTATATGCATATAAATAATTAACTAGTTTGCTAATCACATCGAACTCTGATTAACAAACCACACCAGTACTATTTTTATAGTCTCACTAACTACGAACAACAATATAATTAAATAACAGATAACTAAATAATTAAATATCTAGTCGCTAGTTTTGAAGATTCCAACCTCTCCAACTACGCATACCCATTCCGAAATCATATATATTCATGAATAATCTGTCATGACTAAGCCAATGAACCCACGCACATACATGCACTTCCTAAAAGTTCATACCCATTCAATATAGCTCATCAACATCATTTAATATGAAACCCTGGCCCTGGGTTCCTAGAAGTACGTGCATCGAGTTTAACGTCATTCCTATGCCCACCTAAGCTTTTCCAAGGTTTAGAACGGTTTAAAAGTGCATTGGTACTCAAAAGTGCTAAAGTCCCAAAAAGTCAATCCGGGACCCGTGGGGTACACAACCTCAAAGTTTCGAAATCAGAGAATTCCTAGAGGTTCCCACATACGTAGGACACAGGTCCAGAAAGTTGGGTCTTGATCGGACAGTCGGATTGCTCACGATTGCACGATCGGACGGACGAACGGTTTTCTATAATCCTAGCCCTAGGGTTGGCATTTTTGGAGTATCCGGGACTCCGATTCACGATCCGTCAAATCCCACATGATCCTGGAATCACGTAGATCAACATATTTTAGTTTGACTACAATCCAACGGTCCAAACATATTGAACCCGAAAATCGCGCAATAGGAGAGGTCCGTTTGGGGTTCAAACATTGTCCGAATCGAAATCCGCAAATCCTTACGCTCTCGTGAGGACACGAGGATCATTCTAGGACCAAGAGTGGTCCCCGACATCTGGCCCACGCATCGGCAGCACGTGGGTGTGCATAGTAAATTTCGCGGGCGGAAATTCTCCAAACTGCCGACCCAAACTCCTACTTCAGGTAAAACACCTAATTTGGAACCACTTTTGTTCTTGGACTAGGGCCAAAAAGTGGCCGGAAGTGGCTGAAATCAAGCTTCCAAAACTGGCAGAATTTCAATTCGAAAATTAACCCTTCAAACCTCAAAATCTCACAAATCCTACCTAATCATCAGCTAGAGCATGAAAAATAGGTAAGAAAGCATACCTCACTCGTCGGAAACAGTGGCCGGAGGAGGAAGAACGAGCTGCGTGAAATTCCGTCAAAAAATGTCCAAACCGCCCTGTTTTGTGGCGGTTTCCGTGACTACGCAGTGGTTCGAGGTTGGAATGAGCTGGGGCTGGAAGAGGGAAGTGACATGGTTCGTTTGGGACCGGTCTTGTTTCAAACAGTCACCGGAGTTGGGAGAAATCAAGGTGTGAAGATGGCTGATCGTGCTCCCCAAATGAAGAAATTCTGGGTTTTTAAAAAAATCTGAACTTCGAAATATTTACGGTTATGCCACTGGCCTATTCTTGATCGCCATTTCTTCGTTACAACTCCGATTTGAGCCCACTACGTGTCTCCAGACTCTTCTCGAGGTGCTCTACGCAACAGTCCAATCGAAATTTCCAAATTCCTTCTCAAACTTAAAATAACCTTTTTGCCCCTTCTGAATATTAAATAATATTTTACTTTTCAAAAACCTTAATTAATTCAAATCATTTTATTGTATCATTTATTTCAATTTATTTTCTCATTTAAACTTATATCCTCTTATTTTAATTATTTACTCATTCCTGGGGTAAAATTATCCTTTTCCTGAATAATTTAATATTTAACTATTAATTTAGGACCAGGTTGTTACATTTGCATTTCCTTAAGTTTAGATAAATAGTCATCTATAGGCTTATGAATGATTATGGACGTGATTTCGATCTAACATCTAGCCAAGATGTTCGAATCTAAGGCCTTTTGGAAGGATGTTGATTTTATTACGTGTCTTAACTATTTAAAACATTCATGGTTGTTATTGGGTGTTGGACCCATGAATAATACAAATAATCTTGACTTGATTATTCATTCTCTTGATCTTCCTTCTTCCCTGTAACTATTTGAGAATAGAGAACTTAAAGCCCAATTGACTTTAAGGGAATTACATTTGAGATTAAGAGAGAAGAGAGGCATGCAAGCCCCTATTTAATTTACAAACCAATAAATCAAACCAATAAATCAAACCTATTCCATTCATCTAATGAATAATCGGCAAATCACATTGTGTCATGTATTTGTGTTCATAAGTCCATAATCATCTCTTTGATTATTTAATCTCATTAGATAATTAATTTAGAATCTAATTCTAAAAAATTGTTATTGGATAATATGGGCTTAATTTCAACGAAACATTTATTTCAAACAAATAAACATTTTTCACAAACTGATGAAAACACTTTGTCACTTAGTGAAATGGGGCAAAACCGCAATTAATTAAAGTTTTGGGCAAAACTGTAATTTTTCAGCCATTGCATAAAATGCATGAGGAACCCAAAAGGGATCCTAGGGTGGGGCCTGCCATGTAGGAGAGTGTGTGTGTGTGTGTGTTGATATTTTGAAAAAGATGGTGTGATTTTGGGACAACAAGGTGGTACTATCTTTTGTACCCAAAAAGCATCTTCATTTTCATTGGTTTCTTTTTAAAATTTTAGGGGACAAAAACTATACACTATATGAAAATGTCATAGGATGTCATAAAATATTTTTGACTAACATTCAACATACAAATGTCAAGTATCAAATAAGATCAAAAAGCATGCTTGACAAGAACTCCTATGAATATATCATGAACACCAAGAACATTTCAATAACCTTTTTCAAATCTTTATGACTCTTCATAAATCACACAAAAATCCTAAATTCATGCAAAAATCATATCCATGCTTAGAATTTCAAGACTAACACAACCATGTAAACAGTTCACACATGGACACACACAAGACCCAAAAGGCCCCTCCTTGCCGCCACCCCCATTTGTGTCATCTCTTGATTTTTCTTTTCATACTCCCTACTCATTCATCCTATAACCCATATCCAAAGTGACATGAAAAAGAAAATCTAACTCATATATCACATAAGTTTGAAAACAAGCCCATATTAAAACCAATAACCGAAATGAAAGGCTCAAAGAAACTAGACCTTGGCTCTTGATACCACTTAAAAGAAATATGAATCTAATGCTTAGAAAATGAACTTTAGCCACAACCTATACAACAAAAACATTCTAAATGGCGGATTCATTTTGTTTATACTAGTTGAGCTAAACCTTTTTCATTTTAAACAAAGTATCTTAGCTTAGTCTCTTTAAATACAAATAGAAAAAAGGAAAAAAGGAATAGATCTTTACCCTTGATGACCTTTTCTTGATTTCTCAAGAATGAACACTTTTGTTGGAAAGGCTTTTTCTTTCTCTTGATTTTGACTCCTTTACCGTAAGGCTCCAAGATTGGAGTCCTCTACCTCACCACACCAAATGCTCCTAGAGATGAAGAGACGGCAATCAAGAAGTATGGATGCTAGTCTACTTCTTGATTGGACCAATTTTTGGTTTATGGAAGATGAGATACAAAGATGATCACTTATCAACCAAAGTAGGAAACCAAAAACCCTAGCTAGGTTTTCTCCAACACTTAGCTTAAATAGGACAACACAAAAAAGCAAGGGGAGAGCTCCCCTCTAGGTGCCGAATTTTTGGGTGGGTATTGGAGCTCCATTTGCTCTATGGGTCATGTCATCTTATACCACTTTATCCCTTGGGCCCAATAGCCTTTTGGGCTATTTTGTCTCTTTCCTTTTAAATCATATTTAAAAGCCCAATCCAATATTTCTATATGTCAATATTAATTCAATAATTAATCTTTCAATTATAATCTAACTATTAAATTATAATTATAGTCTTACGCAAGTGACCCGGTTGAACTATTTGACTTTGGTCAATTGCTCCAGTCAACATGTTGACTTTTGACCGTTAACTTTGACATTTGATTATCAACCATTCACTTGTGTCTTCTCATTTCATTTCTCCTCATTTGTACCTCTAATCACATTCTTTGGGTGTGCAGATCCGTATGTTCCCTTTAGCAAGGTAGTGGGTTGACTCAATTCCTCAGAGATGATATACGAATTAAATTCCACAATTTAATTCTTCCTATTAATAAAGGTTAATTGAAACCTTTTAGGACATACACAAACTATGGTTGTCGCCTAGCAACAAGTCACTGTTATCCGAGCTAAATGAGACATTGTGAAAGAACCTATTCAAATTGGAATGACCGTTCAATTGAATCCTTCTCTTATGTCAATACTCCTTATTCACATTATTAGATCATGGAATCTGATTGTCAATATCCTAATGTGAATCATTCCTTTTATATGATTATCCTGGTAAGACTTGAAGACTTATTCTTTCAAGTCCTATCTACTACTCTGCGCAGAGATTTGACCAATCATATCTTGAAGTATTTTCTCTACTTTACTGAGAATAGAGATTCCTTGTCGTACATTCATTTGCTTCCATGACTCTATTGAGAATCCTGATGAACACCTTTAAGCTATGCCTAATTCAGCATGACCGTATAGTGCCCTCAAAGATTAACAACATAGCCACAAAACATCTATGATGCCTCAGGTCTAACAATTAGTTTGCACCATTGCAATTTATGAGTTCCTGCTTGACATGTGAGTAAAGACTTCCACACTATAACTCCTGTGTTGTATCGCGTTTAGTGTACTTGTTCTTCTACAAGCACCTACACACATATCGATGTGTCTCCACACTTAATGACCTGAGACCTTGCCGTTCCCTACATATAGAGACGATACTGTGTGTCCTGGTCTTTGCAGAATATTGACGCCCAATCAATATTCCTATGACCAGGAACATATTCAGGATTTAGGGATGATGAGAAGTCTCCATGTAAGCAATCTCATTACATAGCTTTCATATCCACTTGTGTATTCCTTAGGCTAGTGTTGTTCTACATAGTGAAAGATAATATAAGACGATTTAATGTATAAAACAACCTTTCTTGCCCAATGATGACATAATATGTCTTTTATCAAAGATGTCCTTAACTCTAACTATTACATAATTAGTTGGCTTTAAGGGCATATTTCTAACATTAATTATATTATATCCCTAGAATGTTCCATTTTGTATTGGCTTCTAGGGCAAATATCTAACAAGGTCATGTCCTAGCAGAATTAAGGGCCAAACTAGAATACCAAGTGAATGCCTGACCAGACAAAGAACTACCAAATAACTTTAATTTAAGGAGAGGTTGTGTTTCTATAGATACATATTGGGTAGAAAATCGCCTACATGTTCTAATGTAGAAGCATAACTATCCTCTCTATTAAATAAAGTAAAGGATGGTACCTTGAAACCTCTTGGAAGAGGTATGTCATCTATGGCAGCAAGATATGGCTTTCTATAAGTAGGCCTAGCTAGTCTTCGGACACCATTTTGCCATTCAAGATCATCTGCCTTAATTCAGCAATGTCATTCTACATAACCACATTTTAGTCATTGTTATCTGTCATGAGATAATTGTTTTGCTCCATATAAGGAATCCTTTCTCCCAACTCTTCATTAGACTCATCCATTAAATCTATAGGAGATAAAGTTCTTTGGAACTCTTCTCTACCATTGCCCTCATTGCTACCATTACTGATGTTACTAGCTTGATTGGTGACATTGTTTGTAGTAGCAGCTTGTTTCCATCTTTCTCTATACCCCCTTGTCTAGGTTTTGGTATACTTGGAGGAGGTAAATCAGATCCATGCTTTGGATTTTGATACTTGGCTTGAACCACTTTTGGTGCTGTTGGTTTGGGCATAGTCTGCTTGGCTTTGCCATTATTTGGCTGGACAATAGTATTCTCTGGGATGTTCAAACCCACAATTAGCCGATATGTGGTAAGAAGGACAATGGAGAATTCTGATTAGCATTCCCATGAACACTAAGTTGGCCTTGAAATAGAATCGAACTCCAAATAGATGCTACAACGGCTTGGAAACTAGCACTTTCCTTCCTTGGACTAATGGATTTTTATTGCAACAGTTCAGCAATTTTGTTGTAACTAGCCTCAACTGCCATTGTGATGGCATAGTTTTGGTTTTTATTCAAACCAATAAGACTCTCGTGTATTATGTTGAATCCTTCTCTCATGACTTGTGTTGCGTCGATTCAGCTGCACCAAAATGGATTCAGCTGCATCCTCAACTTGTGATACTCGCAAGTGCACGAGCCGTTCAGTGAAATAGCATATGTAAGTGCGAGGTCGATTCCACAGGGATTGGTGATTGAATAATCCAATTCAGTTTTCCTACACAAAACAGAAAAACAAGAAAGAAAGAAAAGAAAATAACTCAAGCAAATAAGTTTCCAAGTTCAATTAGATTAACGGATTGATTCTAGCTAAAGTATGATTAAGCCATGGTGTTTGGTCATAACCTTGTGTTCCTAATTCCCTAATTTGATCATTTGTTGTCTAACCTAAAATTAAGCATTAGGAACCCATTAAGCATAGAAGAATAATTTAAACAACCAAGCATGTATCTAATCTCTGTTGTCGAATGTCCATACATACTCTTCCTATTCATAGTTCAATTCGAATTAAAGCATGGTGTCTACTCTTAATTCAAACCAAGATAGCTAACAGGCAAGCCTAAATGGTGATCAATCATTCAAACTAGCATATTAACTTATAAGCATAATGAATAAGAACGAAAACCATAAATGAAACTTGGAAACTAATTAAACTTGAATGCTTAAGAAAGAATGTACATTACAAATAAAATTAAAGTATAACTTGAAAACTTGAAGGAAAATTTAGTAAAATCATTTTGTTACAACAATTGACAACTTGAAAGGAAACTAAGAGAATTTGAGGGAGAGAAGGGAAGGGAGCTCTAGAGAAGTGTTTGAGAGCTCCCCCCTTGGGGTGTGTTTTGAAGCTTGAAGACTTCTCTATTTATATGGCTAAGAGGGAGGAACATCATGATGAATTCCAACACCACCATTCCTCTTTTAATACAATCCATAACTCCCACTTCATCTTGTCTATGTTAGTGTGGTTGGAATCAATTCCATCCCATACTTATTTTTCTGCACCTCAAGCTTTCTTCACATGGGATTTCAAAGGTGTTCAATTGTGGCTGCCTTTTGCTGCCAACCCATGTGGGTTTTCTTCACCTTTGCTGGAAAAAATGATTCTTCTGAACCAGGCTTGATGTACGAAGGCCTGAGGTTTCAATATGTATCCAATGGGGCTCAAATTTGGATATGTCATAATAGACACCGATTGGAACAACTTGTATGAAGAATGTATTCCCATCTGAGTAATACAAGTGTATGTTTTGGGCCTTGCAAGTTGACTGCCGAAAATAGACTGGAAATGACTTCATTGCAGTCAGCTTGTGGGCTTGTTTTGGGCTTGATCTTCCCTCCTACAAAATCTGGAAAAATTTGGATCTTCAAACCCTTTGAATTATCTTTCCAAGCATATGCAGCCCAGCTCAAGGAAAAATCGGATTTTTGGCCCAGGAACGCAAGATGCTGCCGAATTTGACCTTAAGTTGCCAAAACTTGTATAAATTTCTCTAGAAGACTTGGAATCATGAACCGTAAATTGCTCCAGAAACTAGACTTCTGCATCTTTCCAATGATATAGGCCTCATCATCTGGTTCATCCTAAGAAAGTACAGTCCAATCCGTGAAGTTGACAAATTTGCACACACAAATGAGCTAACTTATCTCCAAAATGCATTTAATGAGTCTCAAGCTTATTACACTGAAACAAACACAAAATTTATTAAAAGCACAAGTTTAACTCAAAAACATAATCAAATCATAAGTTAGAATGGTACAAAATGATATATAAATACGCACCGATCAACTTGTAGCATGCTGTCGAATTGTTGCAAGTGAAGGGATCATTGTTACTTGTTGTTCCTACTCATTGGTTTGAACATAAATAGCATGGGCTCCTGCCTCTTGGATAGGTTCCATTTGGTGAGCTGATTCCTTCATATAAATCTTTATGTGAGTTTTGTTAACCATACTAGTGATCCTACCAGGAGTGCCAAAAATATGTACGTGCCAAAAGTGTTTGTGGGCTTTTGGAGAACACTGTGATGCCCCAAGTTCTTTGCAGGCTGTATTTTGGTTGCATTGTGTAGCTTGTTGGTAAAGAAAAGGTAGTTTGGGCCCTTGGGTTGGGCTCAAAGCTGAGCTTTCCCTTATATGCTTTAGGTGTGCCACTACTAGTGTTTTACTCTTCTAGTAGGAAGAGAAGATGAATGATTAGATAATGTGAAGATGGTGTTGCACTCGTTGATTTTAACCTCTAACCAAAGCCATTGTGCTCCAAGTGGAGAATTTGGCTTGGATAGGTTCTTTTCTATGCCTCAATTAAGAGGACTTTAACATTTCACTTGCTATGGAATAAAACTTGGAAGAAATATAACAACTTTAAACTTATATCGAACATAAAGCACAATAAAAATCTAAAGATAACAGTGTCTGAAAGGCATAATATTGTTACAAGAAAGCAAATGCAAGTCCATATGAACCAAATTCACTTAATTAAAAACAATAAGTAGCTTAACAGAGCCTAAGGGAAGCTCATTGGACGGAAATAGCATTCTTTGGACACCACTGTAATCTACTTGAGACGATACAATGAGTCCAATAAAGGTTGACAGTATATGCAATGCTCAAAAAAGCTTGCATATATGAATTTGATCTTAGATATGCTAGAATGAACAACTAACTTATAAAATCATACCAAGCACTGATGTTGTCAAAGCGTTAAGGTTACAAACAATAACGACGTAATTCCTACAAGGAGTTGTCAGCTGGGAATTAGACAGAGTATGTGTTTGGGAACATAAAAGCATTCCAATAAGGAGTTGTCAACTGTGAACTCAAGAGAATGAGAAAGGATTTTATTCAAGTCTTGGCCTTCGGTCTGGAAGGAGACGCTTTTGTGAAGTTGTTTGAGTTGAGTGTATTTGAAGTTTGTAGCCTTCAAATCTTCTTTGGTTATTTATAGCCTTTTTGGTTCCTTGGTTTTGCACTCTAGGTAAAGAAGTGTCTTGGTTGAGTACCAATTTCTTCTTTTTGGCAGATCTCTGACCTTCCCTTAATCTTCATGATTTAGCTGGCTTTAAACAAATCGATGTGGTTGAGCCTCACGATTCAAATTGTATTTAATGCGGTTGTCTTGCCTCCTTTTTTGTCGTTTGACTTTCGATCAGCTGTCGAGGTCAACTTTGAGTTCAAAATTGGATGTTCGAGCCTTTAACCAGGTAAAAGCAACGGTCCTCTAGGATTAGTTAGAAACCTTTAAATAAACAAAATCCTCATATCTTTTATTTATTTAACTCAATAATTTCTTTTTTCAGAACCAATTATGGCACACCACGTGTTGGCAAGAAACTTGATTTCCCTTCTAATTCATAAATTAACATTGCCATCCTAATTTATGACTTTTAAAGAAAAGAAATAAACTTGTTATTTTGGGGATTCAATCATTATCTGTTTCAACATCCATTTAATTTTAGCTTTATAAACATTAATATAATCCTCTTCAGACATATTTTGTCCAATGAATTCTTGTCTTTTTTGGTTGACCAATCGTTGGTCAATGCTTTTAATATCCGGTGCTATCCGATGAGCTTTTGGGTCCTTGAACATTGTTGCGTCGATTCAGCTGCACCAAAATGGATTCAGCTGCATCCTCAACTTGTGATACTCGCAAGTGCACGAGCCGTTCGGTAGTATAGCATATGTAAGTGCGAGGTCGATTCCACAGGGATTGGTGATTGAATAATCCAATTCAAAGAAGAGAAATAAAGAACTCCACGCGGACCAAAAGGCAAAAACAATTACGGAAATAAACAGAATTCAAAGAAGAGAAAGGATTGAAATGCTCCCCCTTGAAGCGATTAGGTCGAGCATGGATGCACTTGGAGGTCGACTTCTCCCACTGCTCCACACTTCCCATTTTTCTGATTGAGGTTGCCATCTCTCTCCATTTTTATTAAGCTGTCATAAATTGCTAAAACAAACACACAAACTTGAAATGGAATTAAAAGGATTAGGAAATAAAAACTAAAATGAAAAGGAAAATCAACACACATCCAATTCCATGCTTGAAAGCAACAAGCACCAATGGGTTGTGTAAGCTGGGACTTAAAACCAGTTCTCTTGCTTGTTGGGCAATTGTCCTTTTCTGTTGGACTACAAACACAAATTGTCCATTAATGTCATTAACTTTAAAACAAGAAATTGTCCAGTTAAGAAAAAAATAAAATAAAGTAGGAAAGCCAAATAGAATCAAACAATGTTACCGATCTCGGCAACGGCGCCAAAAACTTGTTGTGTCGATTCAGCTGCACCAAAATGGATTCAGCTGCATCCTCAACTTGTGATACTCGCAATTGCACGAGCCGTTCGGTAGTATAGCATATGTAAGTGCGAGGTCGATTCCACAGGGATTGGTGATTGAATAATCCAATTCAGTTTTCCTACACAAAACAAAAAAACAAGAAAAAAAATAAATAGAACAAGAAAGAAAGAAAAGAAAATAACTCGAGTAGATAAGTTCCCAAATTCAATTAGATTAACGGATTGATTCTAGCTAAAGTATGATTAAGCCATGGTGTTTGGTCCTAACCTTGTGTTCCTAATTCCCTAATTTGATCATTTGTTGTCTAACCTAAAATTAAGCATTAGGAACCCATTAAGCATAGAAGAACAATTTAAACAACCAAGCATGTATCTAATCCCTGTTGTCGAATGTCCATACATACTCTTCCTATTCATAGTTCAATTCGAATTAAAGCATGGTGTCTACTCTTAATTCAAACCAAGATAGCTAACATGCAAGCTCAATCATTTAAACTAGCATATTAACTTATACGCATAATGAATAAGAACAAAAACCATAATTGAAACTTGGAAACTAATCAAACTTGAAACTAAAGAAAAGAATTTACATAACAATGAAAAGTAAAGTGGAACTAAGAAAAACTTAAGGAGAATTTCAACACAAAGATTTCATTACATAAATTGAAAACTAGAAAGAGAAACTAAGAGAATTTGAGGGAGAGAGGGGAGGGGAGCTCTAGAGAAGTATTTGAGAGCTCCCCCCTTTGGGGGTGTGTTTTGAAGTTTGAAGACTTCTCTATTTATAGGGGTAAGAGGAAGGAACATCATGATGAAATCCAACACCACCATTCCTCTTTTAATACAATCCATAACTCCCACTTCATCTTGTCTATGTTAGTGTGGTTGTAATCAATTCCATCTCATACTTCTTTTGCTGCACCTCAAGCTTTCTTCACATGGGATTTCAAAGGTGTTCAATTGTGGCTGCCTTTTGCTGCCAACCCATGTGGGTTTTCTTCACCTTTGCTGGAAAAAAAGATTCTTCTGAACCAGGCTTGATGTAGGAAGGCCTGAGGTTTCAATATGTATCCAATGGGGCTCAAATTTGGATATTTCATAATAGACACCCATTGGAACAACATGTATGAAGAATGTATTCCCATCTGAGCAGTAAAAGAATACGTTTTGGGCCTTACAAGTTGACTGCCAAAAATAGACTGGAATTGACTTCATTGCAGTCAGCTTGTGGGCTTGTTTTGGGCTTGATCTTCCCTCCTAAAAAATCTGGAAAAATTTGGATCTTCAAACCCTTTGAATTATTTTTCCAAGCATATGCAGCCCAACTCAAGAAAAAATTGGAAAGACCTTCAAATGTCATTTTTGGCCTAGTAACGTAGATGCTGCCGAATTTGACCTTAAGCTGCCAACACTTGCATAACTTTCTCTAGAAGACTTGGAATCATGAACCGTAAAATTCTCCAGAAACTAGACTTCGGCATATTTCCAATGATATATGGCTCATCATCTGGTTCTTCTTGGGAAAGTACAGTCCAATGCGCGAAGTTGACTGATCTGCAAACACCGTTTTGAGCTAACTTGTCTCCAAAATGCATTTAATGAGTCTCAAGCTTATTACACTGAAACAAACACAAAACTTATTAAAAGCAAAAGTTTAACTCAAAAACATAACCAAATCATAAGTTAGAAGGATACAAAATGATATGTAATTATGCACTGATCAAACATGCATTTATCAAGTTTTGGGCATTTATACTGGCTTTGACTGTTGGGCTTTAATCAATTGTTCACAAAATCGGCCCATTGATGGTAAAAATTGAGTTGTGCTAATTTTGTTCCAAACACATGCCATAAAGGGGAGGCTTTGAATCTTCTTCTCCTCCCTCTAACTATTTTGAGATGTTTTATAACAGTTTATGTTTACCTCGAAAAGGACCCGCTGGCCATGTGCGTGGGATTTGGCCGTGGAGTTTGCTTGTTGCGATTGCGAAGGTGTGCCACTATTGGTAGTGAAAAACTCCAACATATTGAAAAAGTTAAGATTGGAAAATGCACACCGATATTGACTTTAATCAATCGATTGTGGATTGGGCGGGGAACTGACCCAATTAAGAGGACTTCAATATTCTTCTAGTGCGAAAATGGTAACTAAAAGAAGCTGAAATTAAACGGTAATGGAAATGATATAAGTTTATCGGAATATTTCTCTATTCAAACAACTTGAAAGAAAAAGGAAATACATAGACAACATAGCTTGAAGATTTCTCTATTCATACCTGGATATATAAAATTAAATGGAGGTTGAAGATTTCTCTATTCAATCTTGTACAAGAAAAAATCATACCAAGAGTTGGCAGAGCAAAATAAAGAAAATTCCTTAGGAGTTATCAACTGGGAATTCAGAGAATGAAAAAGGAAGGTTGTTTCAAGCTTTTGAGCTGGGTTTATAGACGTTGAGTCTGGTTTTTGTTGATTGAGTTGTCTTTTTTTCCTGATGATTTCTCCTTCAATTTATAGAGAATGAGGTCAGTTGAGTGTTGGGACCAGCTTTTGTGTAGATACAGCTGCACCAAAATGGATTCAACTGCATCTTTAACTTGTGATACTCGCAAGTGCACGAGCCGTTCGGTAGTATAGCGTATGTAAGTGCGAGGTCGATCCCACGAGGATTGGTGATTGAATGATCCAATTCATTTCCCTACACAAAACAGAAATGAAAAAGAACGGAAATAAATAAAACAAGAAAGAAAGAAAATAACTAACTCAAGTAGATAAGTTCCCAAGTTCAATTAGATTAACGGATTGATTCTAGCTAATGTATGATTAAGCCATGGTGTTTGGTCATGCAAGAGTTGTATAGTCATGGCTAAAGTGCATAGAAAGCTCAAGCATAATTATGTGAGACTTAGCTAGCAAAAGAATAAGATTCAGACCTAACACAATGCTTATCAAATTCCTAAGAGCCATATTAGAAGTTAGACTCAAGATTTATCATTGGTGTGGGAAGGAAAACTGAAAATGACTCAAAGAAAAGAAACATAAAAGAAAAACGTGAGGTTTCAAATTGCTGTTTTGCTCAATTTGAACATATAATCTGTTTTGACATGTAACTTTCAAACCACTTGGTCGAATTTAACGTTCTTTATGTCGTTGGATTCAGCATGAAAAAATGAAGAACACAACGTGGACCAAACTTTCAAAACAGTAGCATAAATTTTTTTTGTAGCAATGAAGAAGCCTACGTTTTCAAACACAAACACAAAAACTAAAAAAAACTTTCCAGCAACTAAAAAAAAAACTTTCCAGCACCCCCAAACTTAAATGAATCATTGTCCTCAATGTTTGAATCCATGTAAAGCATACAATGCACATGAAATCCAAGGTAAAGGAATGAAATGAAAAGAAAAGAAAAGAAAGAGAGTTTAGAACTTCCCCTTGAAGACAATGAGAGGGAAATGCACATAGTATGGCAGCACATGTTCTTCTTTGAGTATTTGGGTCAGCTGCTCATCATGTTTCTCCCACATCAAGGAAAAGAAAACCCTAACAAAAACAAAATAGAATAAAAGACACAACTAAGAATGAGTAGCAGTTATTATACAAATGAAAGAGATATGATCGGAATGCTCCCTTTGAAGTGATTAGCTGGAGCGTGGTTGGCCATAGCAGCTGGAGGTCGACTTCTCCGCTGCTCCATACTCCCTTGTTTCTATGGATTGGGTTGTTTCCTCTCCTTCCCTCTTTCTTATTGAGCTACTTCAGAAATGCTTAAAGAAAGACAAGGAAACTTGAAACAGATTTTTAGATTTATTGGATTAGGAAACCATAACATAAATGAAAAGGATAAACTAAACTAAAACATCAAGATTAGGGATTCAACTTCACTACAAACATCTAATTCCATGCTTCAAAGTAACAAGCACCAATGGGTTGTGTAAGCTGGGACTTAAACCCAGTTCTCTTGCTTGTTAGGAAATTGTCCTTTTCTGTTGGACTACAAACACAACTGGTCCATTAACGTTATTAACTTTAAAACAAGAAATTGTCTAGAAAAACATGAAAATGAAAAATAAAAATAAAAAAAAGTAGGGAAAAGAAATAGAACCAAACTATGCTGCCAATCCCCGGGAACGGCGCCAAAAACTTGTTGTGTAGATACAGCTGCACCAAAATGGATTCAACTGCATCTTTAACTTGTGATACTCGCAAGTGCACGAGCCGTTCGGTAGTATAGCGTATGTAAGTGCGAGGTCGATCCCACGAGGATTGGTGATTGAATGATCCAATTCATTTCCCTACACAAAACAGAAATGAAAAAGAAAGGAAATAAATAAAACAAGAAAGAAAGAAAATAACTAACTCAAGTAGATAAGTTCCCAAGTTCAATTAGATTAACGGATTGATTCTAGCTAATGTATGATTAAGCCATGGTGTTTGGTCATAACCTTGTGTTCCTAATTCCCTAATTTGATCATTTGTTGTCTAACCTAAAATTAAGCATTAGGAACCCATTAAGCATAGAAGAACAATTTAAACAACCAAGCATGTATCTAATCCCTGTTGTCGAATGTCCATACATACTCTTCCTATTCATAGTTCAATTCGAATTAAAGCATGGTGTATACTCTTAATTCAAACCAAGATAGCTAACATGCAAGCCTTAATGGTGATCAATCATTCAAACTAGCATATTAACTTATAAGCATAATGAATAAGAACATGAACCATAATTGAAACTTGGAAACTAATCAAACTTGAAACTAAAGAAAAGAATTTACATTACAAAGAAAATTAAAGTAGAACTTGGAAAGACTTAAAGGAAAATTTAGTGAAAGGATTTCTGTTACAACAATTTAGAACTAGAAAGGAAAACTAAGAGAATTTGAGGGAGAGAAGGGAAGGGAGCTCTAGAGAAGTGTTTGAGAGCTCCCCCCCTTGGGGTGTGTTTACAAGCTTAGAGAACTTCCCTATTTATAGGCCTAGGGGAAGTGAAAATCTGAATTCAAAAAGACTAATGCATACAACACTTGAATTATAAAATCTGAAATGGTTGATGCACTTGAATTAGAAAATCTGAATTGGATGATGCACTTGAATTAGAAAATCTAAAATGGTTGATGCACTTGTCCAATAAATCCCACCAGCAGCCCTAGCTCATCTTCATGTCACCATGACCAAGCTTCCAACTAGCTACAATAGCTCATGCCTAGCTCACCATGACCAAGCTTCCAACCAGCTACAATAGCTCATCCTGAGGTCAGCATGACCAGCAACTTCAAGGGCTTACGAATTGGGCTAGGCTGAATCAAATGATGACTTTAAGATGTTTATTTTGAAGTTCAGAATGTGTATGATCCAACCACACAAGTATTGGCCCAATCCAAGCTCGGATGAAGGAGTTAAGGCCAAAAAAAATTGCTAACTCATTTTCCGCGCTGATAAAATCCATCCTGAACATGGCTCTGTGTTTGCTAGGTAACACGCTCCATATTTATCCAATGAGGCTGAATTTTGGATATGTTATAGTACACTCCCATTGGAACAACTTTCATGAAGAATGTGGCCTCATTCGAGCTATGTAGGTTACTGAAACAAAGCTTGCAGTATGACCTATGGAACTGGACTGGCAGGGGGCTGTAGCCATAATGAATTTGTCTTTAAGCTCTTCATCAATTCATCCAAATTAGGCCTTAACATGCTAGAATTGCATGAACTATGCTCTCTTGCTCTATTTGCCTACAAAACACACAAAGAGAGGCAAATAACTTAGAAATCTAGGAAACTAAGCAAAAGAAGTAAGTAAATAGGGCATGTATATGTATGAAATTATGAACTTATCACCAGCAACCAATTTGAAGTACCCACTTGCCATTGATTTTGATGAGTGGGTTGCTGAAAATACAAGCAAACCCAAAAAAGTTGCTAAGAGGCTTCGATGATAAATGACAGCAGTTGCCACTATTAGACTTAAAGAAATCCAAAGTATTAGTCCACTTGCCATTGAGAGTGACAGCCAAAAGTAGCTCACTAAAAGAAAAAAAAGAAATGGAGAGATACTGACCATCATCTCTACTTCTTTCTTTATTCCTTCTTTAGGTCCACTTGCATTATTTCTTCTCTTCTTTCAACATTTTCACGTGTAAGTTGAACTTTGGCTTTATTTTAAAATTCTTCATCACAAAGAATATTAAAAGGTTTCCATCCACCCCATCATTATTTTACTCTTCTTTGAATCATCTCACTTGTGATGAAGTCTCTCCATTGATGAAGTGAAACTTGATTAGCAGCTACTAAATTTCTTCTCAACATGTCTTGATGCATAATAAACTGGGAATGCTAGATTGATCCAATTTCTGCCAATTTTGGATTTGTTGTTCCCCACATAAGTAGGAACAACATTCATGAAGAACTTAATTCTATTTGAGCAATAGAAAATCTGATTTAGCATGGTTGCAACTGATTGGTCGTCACAGATTGCTATCACGAATAGAAATCATGATTAATTCTCTGAAGATTCAATAATTGTGAAAATGATGCCAAATTCGGATATGTCATAGTACACATCCAAATAAACAACTTTCATGAAGAACGAATGTTCATTTGAGGACTGGAAGCTGGCCCGAATTGGGCCATAATTAGGACCGAATTGCCACTGTTTTCAGCGTTCGTAGTTGCTGGTATGCTTCTGATGTTTGATGTCGCAAGGATTCCAAATTTATCCAAATGATCCCAACTTTGGATATGTTGCAGTAGACATAGAAATGAACAACTTTCGTGAAGGATGAAACTTGATTTGAGAGCTGAAAGTTGAAGTTTGGGCCCACTCCAACTGACTGCAGCAATGCATGTCTACTAGTCTAGCCATATTTTGGCCATTATGATGTTCATGGAACATTATCTTCCATTTTAGGCAAAAATACGATTTTTGATACAAACAGTTTCTTTTTTTGGTAAATACCTTTATTTTGTTTCAGTTTCAAGTTTATGTCTTGTGCTTTATGTTTGACTGGGTGTTGAAAAGGCCCGACTTTTTGGCTTTGCTCAACAAGACTTCATAATTTCTAGAGACGGGTGAGAATTGGGTTCTATGTTGACCACTTGGAAAGCTCTCTCTCTGTCCTCGCCACCTGTTTATGTCGACATGCAAGCCAAACGTTACCACTATTGGTAGTCTTGTGCTGCTTTCAAAGAAGCGGATAAGGTCAATAATAAGAGCCATGTAAAGGATGGGAAAAAGCGTGGTGGGCCTTCGTATCAAAAGGAGCTTTCGGTAAAAAGGTTATTTCCGATGTTTTTATATATACACGTCATAAGGTCGTGTTTCTATGTCATGCCTACGTGGACTTTTAAATGTAAATTATTATAACTTGAAACTTTAATTAAAATTCGAGTGTTGCTATTTCCATCCCGTCCTATTTCTTCATTCACCTTATTTTCAAAGTTTTAAAGAAAAATTTATCTTTTTGTAAATAACTTATAAGGACTTAAGTAACCCACCTGCTATTTCCATCACGGCCTATTTCTTCATTCACTTTATTTTCAAAGTTTTAAAGAAAAATTTATCTTTTTTTAAATAACTTATAAGGACTTAAGTAACCCACCTAAAAAAAAGCTAGAAACTAAACTTATCTGAAGAGTTAATTCAATGTGAATGCTAACAACTTCAAAAAATTATATTATAATATTGAAAAAATTGTAAAAGAAAAACATTAAAAACTTGAAGAACCCATCATCACTTCCCTCTTTCCCAAGCCCCACCCAACGAGCCACCACCCAAATAGCACCAGCCACCTAGCAACCACCATATAGCACAACCCCAACAACACCCACCCGCCTAGCTAGCTCTCAAAACACCTAAGAACATTTACAATCATGCTCCTTATTTTTTAGTTAAAATTTAGCTAAAAATACACAGTTATTTTAGAGCATCTCCAACACAGTTGCTATACTCTGATCCTTATCCATTTTGGCTAGAATGAGGGCAAAACGCAGCTCTAGCAGACTTGTTATTTGGCTCTCTATTTTGGAGAACTCCCTATTTGAGTTTGGTGGCTCTCTACAATTAGAGAGGAGGAGATAGAAATTGAGGGTTCTCTCCATTTCTTCCTCTTCTCTTTCCCTAGGCCCACAACCCTATCTCACCTCTTACTTTTTAATCTTTTAATGAACTTTTAATTTAGATAGGAGGAGAGAGAAATAATAAAATATTATAGATTAGCCAAAATAGAGAATATTGTTGGAAAAAAATATTTTAAAGTAGTTTGTAATAATAGCTTTCTAGCCATTTTGGTTAAAATTTAGAGACTCTCCTGTAACATCTCTAGCATAGTTGCTATACTCTGATCCTTAGCCATTTTGGCTAGAATTAGGGCAAAACGCATCTCCAATTGACTTGCTATCTGTCTCTTTATTTTGGAGAACTCCTTATTTAAGTTTGGTGGCTCTCTATATTTATAAAGGGGGAGAGAGAAATTGAGGGTTATCCATTTCTTCGTCTTCTCTCTCCCTAGGCCCACAACCCTCTCTCACCTACTTTTTGATTTTTTTAATGAACTTGTAATTTAGAGAGGATGAGAGAGAAATAATACAATATTATAGATTAGCCAAAATAGAGAACATTGATGGAGGAAATATTTTTTAAGTAGTTTGCTATAATAGCTTCCTAGCCATTTTAGCTAAAATTTGGCTAAAATTTAGAGACTCTCTATGATATGCTCTTAGGAGCTCTTTATAAAATTTGAACTCCAATCATACTCCCTAGTTTAGGGAGTCATAAATACTATAATTATTTTTTAATTCAATATAATTGGTCCATCTCTATACAAAATAATATTAAAAAATAGTTAGCATTAATTAAAAGTTTAAAATTGACAAGATCCGCCCCATATTCCCCCTAGAATCCATGATGAACCCTGCTTTCCGTCTGACATCTACCCGATGTCGGACCCACTATACCCATTCACCTTATTTTAACGAATAAACAGTTCGACTTCTACCGAAAATTCAGTAGAGTCTCCTCTGTAATTGGAACAATTCCCAAATTACAGTGCATGCAAACAAGTACAGAAATAACCCCAACTTCCAGCATGCACAAGGTAATGGCACATACAACAGCTAAAATTAAGGAAATGGGCCTCACGCACTCTACCCAAAGGCAAATGAGCAACCAGAGCAACTAAAGGTTTAATTTACAACCCGGGAAGAAGTAAAGTAGGAAAAAGATAAAGAAGAAGTTCCTATAGAGCGGACAGCCGCGATGCTTCGACGTGTTGGTCTCGACCTCGGATATCTAGGACTTGGGAGGCACAAAACATAAAATGTGAGTCGACGAAAACAAAGTGTTTAACATAATTTATATGCAACATAAATAACCCATCTGTGTTAGAAAATAATGCCAAGCAACAAAACCCTTTGTTTGCGTACACATATACGAACCGATGCTTGAAAAAAATAGTCCAATTTAGTGTACTTATAACAAAATATACGATAAAGAAATCCATTTAATTAATACTTCTCACTTTCTTGGAAAACATGAACTTAATCATTTAGTCTTTAATGTAATACCATATAATTGAAACTTCCAAAATAATCCCGTTAATGTAAAATATAAACATCAAAACCCAAAATATCTTTTTTCTCCCGCAACCATACTCGTTCTTAGGCATATGCTTGCAAACATAAAATGTCAAATAATTTGCAAATACCCAATATCAAATCCAAACCTCATTTCAAAAATTCATACTTGTGCAGAGCAGTCTCAATGCACATGCTTAGAAAACTCAACCTAGAAACAAGTCCACAAATGTACCCACATACATATTTATATAACAAAATCGACTTTAAAACCAAGATATCCCATAATCCCAATATAGCATGGTAATACCCAAACTTAACTTGACCTTTTTCCCTTCCCAGACCACTTTCTTCCAAAAAGCATGCATGTATGCACAGCAAGCAAGGAAGGATCCTCACCAGTAAATAAGAATAAAAGTGTGTGTGTGTGTGTGTGTGTATATATATATATATATAGGTATGACCACTACCAAACTTGTACCGAGGAAACAATCCAACCGGGGGATTGTTTGACTAGACCACATGGAAGAATCCTCAATAACCATGTGGCTAGGGAATGAGCCGTCCAACCAGGGGATTGGGCTTTCAGACACACACAGCAAAATCCTCAATACTCGTGCAGCTGAACTAAGTCCTACGCTTGCAAATTGCCGGGCCAAGGGCTTACGAAACACCCTGCCAAGGGTGCCCGGGTTCCGACATATCCAAGTATCCAAGTGCCGGGGAGGTACATAGGGTGGTGCTAATAGCACTCCAATATAGTATATTCCACATCCCACTCATACACCATACCCATATCCCATATACATAATATTCCAATGTACCCAATCCCATATACATAGACATTCAGACAATAATAGCGTTCTTAACTCAAAAGCATAAATTCCATAACCCAAAATATTCATAAACCCCAAATATCAAAATAAACTCCAATAATTCCATAAAATACTATGATCCACAAAATAAACAATATTATAATTTCATAAACTCTATAATTGACAGGACCGGACCCAAATTCCACTTTGGAATTTGTGTCCAACCATGTGTGTGTCCAACACCTGGTAGGTGCCGGGCACACTTGACTAAATTGCCCTTAACTAAAACTCAAAATTCTTTTAAGGTTTGACTTTTGGCATAGTCTCCCCTGTAAATTGCTCATTTTCCAAAATTTACACCTGTACAAAATGCAATTCATATATCCACAAGCGTTTAGCATGCACAATGTTAGAACACACACAATCCAACAGTAAATCTGTGTGGCCTCAAGCCTTACAAACATCCTAGGGCAATATCAGAGCCTACTACTTTATTTAATTTACAAGATAGTGCATTTACAGGAGAATATCCTACATAAAGGAAGTGGATGAGTGGTGAGTGATGAATGCCCGGTGGTGGTGCTCCGATACTTGCTTACTGCCTGGGGGCGCAAATCATTAAAAGTTTGAGTGGACAAAAAAACATTTTGCAAAATATAATATCAATATACTAACCCCACTGTTAAAACCATTTGAAAATTCATTTAATCCATGTTTTATATTCGTACAAAAATCAAGCATGCATATTTATTAACATATAGTTGTTCATACATCCAATCAATTCATCAAAACCATTTGAAAGCATTGAAAAGTAATAACTCTTTTCCACCTAGGTGTACCCTTCATAATTCCGTCAATTTCATACTTTTCTATTTATTTCCCACATTATACCGTCAATTTCAAGTGTCACGTAAGCGACACCTTCTCGCAGAACTCGGAAACACAAAGTTAACCCAAGCCGCATTCCTTGTAGAACTCAGGAGACACTTGGTCAACCTGAGCCGCATTCCTCACTCCTCACGGTCTAGGTATCCCTAGGACTTGTGGGGCAAATGTCAAACGTGCGTTGACTCAACCGAAGGCAACTAGAATGTCCGTGGACATCATTATATCTGAAGTCAACAATTTATTCGAAAGCAACATTTTGGGTACCTATGGTGATTTTAAATAAATAAATAAATAAACTTTCCTAGAAAATTATAATACTGTTTTTCAGTCAATCCTTAAATGCTGTTACCATTTTGTTTTCTACTTTCCAAGCCATTCACATTTAATCATAAACAAATTTTGTAAAAACATTTGAATTCAAATTGTATGGTTGAAAAGCAAAAACCATAAATAATTCATTCATGGTCAATTAATAAAACTTTTACTGCATAAAATTCATTTATAAAACAAACATCCATTCACTGTGCATCCGAGCTTGCTTGTCTCTTCGAGGGTCCTTCTTGCTGGTTTGGTGGAGCTCGAGTACCTATTTAAGCGATTAAAATATTTAATTAATAAAATAGCTCAACCACAAATATTTAATCAAAACCCTGACCCCTAGTCTTAAAGTACGTGTGTGCAACTTAAGAAAGTTCCTAGGCCCATTTTCAATAATTTTAACGATTGGAATGGTCTAAAAAGACCGAGATTAAATATACGGTCAAATTCTTATATTGGTCAACCCGGTCCCCCCCGGGTCCACGACCTACGATTAATAATCTGAAAATTCCTACGGATTCAACAAAATTTTCTAAACACATCCTGCCAGTTTTGTCCAAATCGAGTGGTCAGATCACTCACGATCGCACAAATCGAACAGTCACCGTTTTATATAATCTTTAAATCATTGAATCGGAGCATCTGGGACTCCGATTCTCGATCCATGAATTCGTACACGATCATATAGGTTCATAGAGCAACATATTTGGAAATGGAGTCGATTCAAAGTTTCGAACATATCGAACCCGGATATCGCCTAACATGTAAAAATCTGTTCCACCGCGATAAACGGTAACCAAATTAAAATCCGAGCATACCGTCATGCTCGGAATGATATGAGGATCATTTTAGGACCAAATGGGCCACCCAAACTTGGCCCACGTACTGCCTGTCTTGAGAAAATTCCGACGACCATAAAATTCTCAAAACACCCAACAATACCTATACCTACGTGATTAGGACAACTAGTGGAGCAACTTTTGTTCTTTGGCCACGGCCAAAAAGTGGCCGGAACTTGCCAAAAATTCGAGCTAAAAGCCAGTAAAATGTCTTAGTATTTTAAGCCATTTTAGTTTTAAAAGGTGGGTCCCACATATGCCGCGTCAGCAATTAACTGAAATCTAACGGTAAGACTAACGGCATAACCAAATTGCAAAAAAAGTGAAAATTTAGGGTATGTAATGGTTAAAATTGAGAGTGCATGGACAAAGATACCTTAATGATAAGAGTTCAAGGTACTAAATTGAAATTAACCCTAAAAAAAAGAATATAAAAATATATTTTTTTTCTGGTTTACTATAAGGATGATTTTATTTGAACCCCACAATCTTCTCTTTTGACCCCACATACCCTTTACACCCCATAACATTTTAGTGAAATTTAAAATTACTCTATACACCTATTATTTCTTCCTAAATTACCCTCACTGACCTAAACTCATCACACACTTTTTTTTTTACACCCCATCAATTAACCCACGTAGTTCTACAAACTCGTGTGTATCCCTAAACCCCATCGCAAATGACACTACATCGAAAGGCGGCAGCTTCTGCAGCACATCACCTTCGAAATGCCAAGCTTTGTACTCCAAGGTCGAGAAGAACGATGCCACCAATCCAAGGTCATGAAGAATGCAGGTAAGCCTTTTGTAATGTTATGTTTATGAGTGATATTTCACAAATTGGATATGTTTTAGAGTATAGAGATGTATTCATGGTTGTGATTTTGTTGAAAATGTATGTATGGGTTTGAGCCTGGTCTTACCAAAATAGCCTTAACTTTCAGTGGGTTACCACCGAAATCGTTTGTGTTTTCAATGGTAGTCTACCGAATTCGTTACTAAGTTTTTACTTAATATTTTTTTTCATATATGAAGAAGACTCGTAGAGGTACTCCTGAGGTTGCATCATCTTGACCTGATAGAGAGCTTCCCATATCCTCAACCAGGAGACATAGAGTGATGAGGTTAGCCTCTAAAGAGGACCAACCTTAGCATGGTCCCCCATACTACTTTGAGGATACTACAGAGGTTCAGAATGTAGCTGCTACTCATGATACTAATGTTGAGGTAGATGTCAAACCTACTGAGCCATCTCTACCATGACATATCAACATCGTCGCGGATAACTAAATTGTCAGCATGGTTGTATTAGAACTCATGGTACTTTGGTTGTTTTGAGAAATTGTTGCATGTTTGTATTAGAACTCATGGTACTTTGGGTGTTTTGAGAATTTTTTGTTGGTGTTCCACCGAATTATAATGATGCATTCGGTTTCAGTAGCTTTGTACCGAATTTTGGTATTGTTTGTCGATGTTGTTCCACCAAATCAATAAGGATTTATTCATTATTTATGGTCTAATTGCTTTTTTTTTTAAGTAGCAAATGGGCTTTGTAAAAGTAGGAAAGCATAAGAAAATGGGCTTTATTTTAAAGGAAAAGATACATCTTGAATATCAACTTTGGACTATTAAAAAATAATAAGTATCTCAAGTGTCATAAATTTATAATCTCTTCAGGTATTAAGGGCCAACGTATTCGTAATGGGTGCATTTTCTTCAGTCATTATGATCACTGTATTCATAGTAGCTACATTCTCTACTCCGAAAGTTGTTTAAACTCATTCACACACACTTGGTACAGTTTGGTCATACGATACCGAGCGCATTAGCAGGAAATCCACTGTATCATAAGTTAACGGTTGATCACATACAACCAAATAGGTTCAATGTTTCAGTAGAAGGCCACTAAATTTTCCTATCGCATTTGGTATTGGTCTGCCAAATGTAAGTAGCGATTACCATTCAACTCAACACTCAAAAAACTCCAAAAAAATTAACACATACCTTATTCGAAGCCTCCCTAACTTCAGTCTCACCCTTCATGAATAAATACTAGATATGTTTTCACAAATATAAGCGTATAAACCTTGTTAAGGTTGTAGGAACATGATGGTTTGACAAATAAGTCTGACTAGGGTTGCAAGAATGTTTGTGGAGCGTAGTGAGCAAATTTAAGTTTTTATTTTGAATGATTTTGTTCTTAATGGTAATTATATACAAGGGTAAAATAGGTTATTTATGTTTAAAATCAGTGTGGAGTCAAGAGAGCCGATTGTGGGGTTCAAATAAAATCACCCTTACTATAAATATGATTCTCTTTTATCAATAAAGGTTTATGATTTTAAGAAAAAAAAAATATTTACGATCTTTAAGGATTCGAAAAAATATTTATTTAGGGACCTAAATACGTACATGTGGACTATGGATGAAAAAAAAATCTTTAGCTTGGATTTTCAAAGGAATTTCTATTTTCTTTTAATATAAGTGATAGCCTAAAATACAAAGAGAAGTGATTTCTCACAAACATACAGTAAAGGATTTTAAAATGGACTAGACTGCCTTAAAAAGAAACTCACATGAGCAAATTTTATTGATAACAAAAAATGATACACCTAGTTAAGGAGGAGATAATGAGCCATATACCCCTCAAACTGAATCTAATACATAAGATAGAAGCTAGTAAAAAAGAAAAATAATAAATAAACATGCAATGCAAATACAAAATAAAACTATTTAAGTTGCACCTTTTAAGTCTTTAAAGAATTAAAAATAATTAATTATTCATTTATTATCGATATTACCAGCTTATTTTTTATTTATTTTTTGGTTGTGTGTCATCACATTTTTTAAAGTTGAAAAAATTCCATATGGGCTATAACATAGATTCGTCCTTGACTAAAAGTGTCATGTGATTCGAACATGAGATTATTTGTATGAAATCAATACCCTTTTTCATTGGCCTGGCCAAATGAATTTCTATTAATCAACCTCATAAGCAATTTTCTATTTAGAAATTTAGTGAAATACCCATTCCTAGACATAAAACTATAAATATACCCTATACCATTCATTATATATAAACACACCCAAAATAAACCCAAAAATCAACAATTGTATATTTTTTAATTTAATGAATAAGATCAAATACCTTTATTACCCTTTTTAGCATTAAATTAGTTTTGGATCTCGTTTAGAATGTATAGAATGCAGAGAACATTAAAATTCAACAAAACCACTCCTTGAGGTCTGAACCCTCAAGCCCCTCTCCTCCTTCAAACCCACATCTCTCCTCTGTTCTCTCCCTTCTTCCCTCTCTCTCGCCTTCAAAGTAAACCAAACAGTCTAGAGCCATGGACCAACACAAGACTGACGACAATCTCCGTTACGTCGGTGGCCTCACACGTGTTCTCGTCGCGATGCCTCCATTTCTTTTGCAGGTTTGTTCCATCTGCTTCAATTCATTATTTTCCTTTTGATTTTTGCTTAATTTACTTGAATTTTGACTCGATTTCAGTTTCTTCGTTGAATTTGGTGCTAATTTCCATTTTTCGATATGACAGAGCTAATGGTTAAGCTCGCGGAGTTCTGTGGCTACTCTTTAGATTGAGGTGTCAATTGCCGGGACGAAGGCATTCAGAACGCCGACGCCGGTGGTGATTGCGAGAAGAACGAAGATGAAGACGATTTCTCGTTCACCTGCACCAATCCGACGGATCGCCAATTCCACCCACGATATATTCCAAAATGGCCAGATCCGTCCAATGTTCCCCGATTTTCAACCAGGATATCCTATTCGCCGATGCCGACTACGACGATACTTCAGGAGCAGAGGTGCTGCCGCTTCGTCTTCCTCTCTACGGTCGCCATTGAAGAAGCTCTTTTTGAAGAGCTGGATACGCCGACCTCGGCAAAATCGTTTTACAACTCAGGAGGTGAACTCGGGTCCTGATCCATGAGATCAACGCATTTGATGAACGTATTTTCAGTTTATTCTTATGATGATTTCTCATTTCAGTATTTTCTAGTGTTTATTGTATGAATCGTTGTATTTTTTGTTTGTGTTTGGCTTATGAACATTTTAAATTGAACGACTTAGTTTGTATGGTGATTTCATGTTTGATTAATTAAGTTGCTGATTAGGTTTTCGTTTTTAATTTTTTCAGTCTTGGAGTTTAAATTTAACATGCAGATACTATTCTTCTTGATTTTATCTGTTTATTTTTGTTATTGCTAAATTGGAGGTAATTTATTGGATTTTCTGATTTCGTTCTAATTTGTACTTAGATATTCGTTTGAGTTTTAAATTGTGATTTTAATTTCTTTTTGTTTATAATTTGGATTGATTTCAGATTCTGTTTGGTTGTGGATTTGCTGTTTGAGATGTGGTTAGAAATTTGTGATATTCGATTTGGTTTTCATATTAATTGAGGTATGCTTTTTCAGTTGAATTTGAGTATATTCTGTTTTTTATGTTTATCACTGTAAAGTTCCAGGTATAGGGTAATAACACTGCTTGATTGCTATGAAATCCTATTTCTAATGCACATCTACCACTGTTAAGTTTCAGTCTAGGGTAATAACATTGCTTATTTGCTATGAAATCGCACGTCTACCACTTGTAATGCTCCAGTATAGGGTAATAACATTGCTTGTTTGCTATGAAATCCTATTTCTAATGCATGTCTACCACTGTAAAGTTCCAGGTATGGGGTAATAACACTACTTGTTTGCTATGAAATCCTATTTCTAATGCATGTCTACCACTGTAAAGTTCCAAGTATAGAGTAATAACACTGCTTGTTTGCTATGAAATCGTATTTGTCCTGCACCTCTACCACTGTTAAGTTCCAGTCTAGGGTAATAACACTGCTTGTTTGCTATGAAATCATATTTCTAATGCACGTCTACCACTGTAAAGTTCCAAGTCTAAGGTAATAACATTGCTTGTTTGCTATGAAATCGTATTTGTAATGCACGTCTACCAGTAAAGTTCCAGGTATAGGGTAATAACATTGCTTGTTTGCTATGAAATCCTATTTCTAATGCACGTCTACAAGTGTTATTACCACATCCTGGAACTATACAGTGGTAGACATGCATTACAAATAGGATTTCAGAGGAAACAAGCAGGTATTAATGCCCTAAACTGGAACTTTACAAGTGGTAGACATGCATCAAAAATAGAATTTAAGAGGAAACAAGCAGTGTTATTACCCTATATTGGAACTTCCAAGCCATTAATCAGAAATTTCAGTAAACTAGCGACTAAAATAATGATAGTAAGCAGTTAGTGCAATAGTGAAATCCAATATAGTTTCAAGATTTTTTCCTTGATTCGAATCTAAAATACTGTTATTACCCTAGACTAGAACTCTATAGCAATTAATCAAAATTACAGTGTAGGTTTGGTTTGTAAATGTCTTACCTTTGAAGCGTTTTCTTGTTGAAATTGTTCTCTGAAATTTTGTCTTGGTTTTGTAGGTGGAGGTCAGTGTGTGGTGTTTGTTTTTGAAAGTAGATCAAGCTTGGTGGTGGTTATGGAGTTTCGGTTTCGAGAGATGAAGAAGACACTTTAATGAAGACGGTGACTGAAGGGACGTTTGGCAGAGATGGTTAATTGAAGTTCAAGGGCAGGCTGGAAGTTACGTTTTTGTTTTCCATTTTTTTGAACGAAATTATGGTTTTGGATATGGTAAAATCTTTGGGCTTTTTTATAAGTTTGGGCTGGGGTTGTTTTGGGTGCTTTTTGAGTTTTTTTCTGTTGGGCTTAATAGTGGCAGTGCTTGTAATTTATTGGAACTTCAACAGTAATTTGTTATTTAATAAATGGGTTTTGGGTGTGTTTATAAAGTGTTTTTCATGTGAAGTTCTTTTATAATTTCAGAACGGATTTTTAGGTATATTAGTGAAACTCCCTTTTCTATTATCGTAAATTCCTTTTTTTTTTTAAAGAAAAGAAAACAGAGAGGAAAAGAAGCTGAAAATAGCCGCGTACATTTGGCACTAGTACAGCTCGAAACGACATGAAACAAATAATAAAATACCAATAAGGGAAAAAACGTGTTGATTTCGAAGTCTGAGTTGGTCTTTAGACTCTCTCTCTCTCAGCACCCAAAAATTATAAAAATATCGCGGCCTTCGCAATCCAAAACCTCTCTCTCTCCCTCTCTCCGTCCTCTATAAAAACACAACCTCTCCAAATCTCCCACCAAACCCCTACATGCGAAATCTCCAAGAAACCCCGTCTCATCAGTCTTCCTCCTAAAACCAAAACCAAAACAGAACAAATAGAGAAAAAGAAAAAGAAAAATAGAAAACCCAAAAACCACAAATGTTCCAAGAAACGGCGCCGTGTTGGTCGAGTATGGCTCAGTCGGCGTCGGCTCCGTGGACTCGGTTCGAGGACAAGCTCTTTGAGCAGGCGCTGGTCAGGTTCTCCGAGGACTTGCCCGATCGGTGGGAGAGGATCGCCGAGGAGGTTCCGGGAAAGACTCCCGAGGAGGTTCTGGAGCACTACGAAACTTTGGTTCACGATGTGTTGGAGATTGACTCGGGCCGAGTCGAGTTGCCAAGTTACGCTGATGACTCGGTGGTCGGTTGGGATACGGCTAGTCAGATCTCTTTCGGTTCCAAGCTCAATAAGCATGGCGAGCCCGAGAGGAAGAAGGGGACTCCTTGGACTGAACAAGAACACAAGTAATTTCTTAATTTCCTTCGTTTAATTTTTTATTTTTAATTCTGGGAAGAAATTTAGCATTTGGGTTTTACTTTATGGTTCGTTTAATTGAACAATTCAACCAGAGAAAGACAATATTCTGGTTTTCTTGGTCATTTGATTTTAGAAAACAAACGAATAAAATGAAGGTACCTAATTTGGGTTTTGCTGGATTTATTGGTTTTTGCTTCTCCAAAGTGTACAAATTCTTTGAATGATTTGTATTTCTTTGTTTCTGATTTTCACAGTCCACACCTCTTTTGGGCTTTCGTTTGGGAGTTGAAAATTTGAGGCAGGAATTCTTCTGCTTCTTTTGTTTATTGTAATTAAAAATTCTAAGTAAAAAATAGCCTAAAAAAATATCTATCAGATTTGTAGCAGTGGGTTTATTTCAAATGTCTCAAATCTTTATTGTTTTAATTTTCAAAGTAGTATTGCGGTAGAGTCTCTTCATTGCTGTTTCAAAATTTGAGTTTGTTGGGTTCATGAAAAAGTTTTTGCCAAACTGAACAGAAGGTAAAGTTCATTAATCACATATGATTGAGCTGGCAAGTCCCTATTTAGAATGTGATTTTGTTGCTAAAATTGGAATGAGGATGCAACTGCTGTTCTGTATTCGGTCTAAAATAATTTCAAGAGGACATATAGAAGACCAGATAGCAATGGAACTCTTCATTTGGGGATTTCAAGTAACTGAAACTGTTGAAGTCACTTTGTTGTTTTTTAAATAATCCTTGTGAACCAGAGAATTATGGAAAAATAAATGCTTGTAAAGTTACCATTGTTGACTTTAGAGACACAAAAGAGTTTCAATATGATGTTCTTCTGGCATTTGAGTGCTAACTTATTCAGTAATCTGTAAGGTTTACATAATTGAATCATTTTTCATTGATAGGTCATCGATACTGACGATCCTTAAATCTGTGGTTTTATTCTCATGATAATCTTATATTTGTTTTGGGTGTTGATGGTGCAATTATTACTTATATTATCTGCATATTTTACTTTCCCTGAATGAGAAATATGTTGTGTTGCTACTACAGATTTATAGATGATCCAGTTATGTTGGGAGATACTGATCCAAAATTACATTTCTACTTGCCAGTTTAATTCCAATGTTCACCTGATTTACTTTTTGTATTCTAACAGGTTATTTTTAATTGGACTAAAAAAGTTTGGTAAGGGCGACTGGAGGAGCATTTCGAGGAATGTTGTTGTGACAAGAACACCAACCCAAGTGGCTAGCCATGCCCAGAAGTATTTTCTTCGCCAAAGCTCAGTGAAAAAGGAAAGGAAAAGATCAAGCATTCACGACATAACCACTGTAGAAAGTAACTCGGTAGCTGTCCCTGCTGATCGAAATTGGATTCCTCCACCTGGTGTTCCGGCGCAACAGCCTCCATTGCAACAGCCGCAGGGTCATTTGCCTGATCAAGGGGGTTCAATGGGGTATCAAGATTTTGGTTATCCGATGTAAAGATGCATTACAATCTCTTGCTGAATACTCTTGTATATAGAGGAAGTGACCTGCTATGACCAGTCCAATTTGTAAAGTTCTACATGTTTTTTGTTCTCTTTTAGATGGTAGGCGATTAGGAGAGCATTGTGAAGTGAGTTTGAAAGTTTAGGTTCTGTTTCGAAGTCTTTTGTGAAAGAAAAATATGAATTAATGGAGAATAGATGGGATCGTGTAGGAAATTACTATTTATTCATTCAACAGCAATAGAACCTCTTTTGCCCAGAGTGGCTTTTTCTCTGTGTTGAAGGTTTTTATTAGCATCATCAACCTCCTTAGTGATATCCAAACGTCTCTGTTATGGCAGCTCTTTTTTAGTAGATATTTTAACTCCAATTTGCTTGGACTTTCTAGTTGTCTTCATACTGAGAGGTAGATATTTGCAGAATCTTAGGGCCTGTTCGGTGGCTCGTCTTCTGTTTTCATTCCCAGAAAACACCTGAGATTTGCGTTAGGTGGCGAGGTTGAGAGAACGTAGAAAACGTTTTCTGAATCCGTATTCAACCTTTTAGTTATAATTCTGAAAACATCTTTTTAATGTTTTCATTTTCTGTTTTCATTTTAAGAGAATGGATTCAACAAACAGAGCACAGCCACCCAGTCGAACCCAGAGCACCACCACCTGTACCAAATCGAAAATTAAATGCCACCATCAACAATATACATACCAAATTGAACCACCACCATCAAACCCAACCAATCTGCCTATCAAACCCAACAATATACATACCAATCTGCAGAGAGATGAGATGGGCTTTTGGAGAGAGAGAACGAGAGAGGTGGGGGAGAGAGGGATATTTTGCAGAGAGAATCCAGGTTCGGAGGAAGGAGGAGTGGGTGCTGCGTCATGAAGAGAGTGAAAAAGAGGGAAGTAAGAAGAAAAGAGAAAGGAGAGAAGAGGAAGAAAGAAACGGGCCTGGGATTGGGAAGGAAGGAAGAAGAAAGGAGGAAGAAAGGAAGAAAGAAAGAAAAGGAGATTAAAAAAAGGGCAACTCGGATCAGGTGAGAACGCTTATGTGAGAACATTATATAAGAATAAAAATCGCAGCCATTGAAATACATCTGAACGGTTGAAGAGAAAAAGCGAGCTTACGGTGCATTAGCGTCAGGATGCAGTTTCCCCTTAGCAGAGGTGTAAGGTCGCGCCTAGTTCAAAAAAATCGCGCCTTTCTTATTCCTCGCAGTGGCGCCTTTCTTGTCAATGGAGTTATGAATGAACCCTAGTCATAACACCCAAATACCTACCAGACATCAAGTTCTCTATTCCTCATCTCTTCTCAGAAACTCCTTTGTGTACTGTTTTCTTTTACTTGCTCTTCTGCGTGGCAGAACCTCCGCTGATCGAGTAATTCTCATCTGTAACGTCTGAATTGGTACGTTTCTGTCGAATTTCCTCCCTCTCTTTGATATTAAAGTTTGCATGTTATACTGCATTCACTTAATTGAAATTGCTTTAGGACTTTAGGGAGGATTTGAGGGATTTGATTTTCCTGGGTAAGAGTAGTCTGTCTCTATACGGAGTGTTTGCAAAAATATAAATTGGCATGAGTAATTTGTGTTGTGTGTTGTAGTTCGTATTTTTGTTTGCATTACTGTTTGTTTGTTGTGTTTTCGTAAAATTAGAGGAATCTTCATCTGTTCCTCATTGTAATCCTGCTTTGGGCATGTAGTGGTGTGAGTGTTGGGCATAATTTTAGGGATTTAATGGGGCTTGGCAAACAAATAATAATAAGTACCAGTTGAAGTAGAACGCATAAGAGAAAATTGAATCTTAACTATGAATATGAGATGATTTGGGATGCATAAGGAGCAACGCATCTTGTAGTAGGTATCAATTTTGTATCTGAATTTGTTGAAATTAGTGTTTGTAGGTGAAATTATGTATCTTAATGTGTTGAAAATAGTGTATCAGTTTTGTAACTTGATATGTTGAAGATTCTCTTAGTAGGTATCAATTATGTAATGTGTTGAAAATAGTGTTTGTAGGTTTAAAAATGTGTAGATAATATTGTGAGTAGGTATCACTTCTGTATGTTAATGTGGTCATAATATTGTCAGCACGTATCAGTTCTGTTTCTTAAGCAAAAGGTGTCTTTTGGAGGTATAAAATGGATTGTGGGTTTGAGCTTTGTATCCGGAGTTAGAGCTCTATTCTCTGCGGGTGAATAATTCTCTGTGTGGCGCAACGTCCTGTGTAATTTTGGGGCGCATTTCAGTGAGTCGCTTATGGAAAGATTTAGAGAGAGCTTTTTGGCCACCTGTTGGGACTCCATAAAATTGCATTTAGTGGTCAAATTGTGCATGGTCTGGCACTCTGCGAGTCGGAGGACTTGGTGTGAAGGACATGATGGGCCTAGTTATGCAATAGGGTCCAATGTTGCTCAATTCAGTGTAAAGGATTTTTGTTTAATAAGTGGTCTAAAATGTGGAAGCGAGCCTTACATAACGTCTCCGGGGAAGATCATGAGCGATTTATGAAAGCGCATTTTACCGACATGAATCACATTACTGGCCAGGACTTAGAAAATGCATTCCGAAAGTCCGAAAGAGGAAGCGAGGACTCGTTCAAATTGGGACTGCTGTATTTTGTGGAGTCTGTGATAATGGGCAGACCCCAAAATGTAAAGATAAATGAGGACTACGTACATTTGGTTCATAAAATGGATGAATTCAACAAATATCCGTGGGGATCTATATCGTTTGAGTGCTGCAAGATTCTCTGTTGTTTGTTCCCGGGAAGAAAGAGAGAGATGAAGACAAGGATGGGCAGGGGAAAGGGAGAAAAAGCGAAAAAGGCGGTGCGGAGTTCAGTGAGAAAAGGGAAGAAAAACGTGGAGGATGAGAAGCCTAAAAGAATTAACAGGCCTGCATGGAATATAAAGGGATTGAGCTATGCTTTCCAAGTATGATTTAGTTCAAAATTAGTGTTTGTAAAATTTAAGTTCGTAACTAAGTCCTGACTTTGATAATCTATTTGTTGTAGATTTGGGCGTATGAATTAATTGCTGAATTGGGAATTCCCCCCTTAGATATTGTAGGCGGATTCAGGAACTGCATTAGTCCCTCGAATTTGCCGGTGGGAATCCACAGATAAAGTGCCTCAAGTTTAGAAAGCTGAACGCTTATATATTTCAAAGCAAACAGGTGTGTAGTTAATAATTGATTTCAATAGTATGTTGGTTTCATGAGGAAAGCGTTTACTATTGTATATGACCTGTTAACTGTATATGTTTGACAGCCTGTTATCACTGCGGCCTTACGACCACGTGAATTGGAGATGAGGCAACCATATTGGAGTTGGGGATCAGTTGTTCCTGAATATGATGCAACTAGTGCAGGCCCGCGGGTATGTAAGGACCTTGATGAATTAAACTCTCTTGTGCAGCAGTTGAGGAATGAGGTTGCACTATTGCACCGTGAGAAGGGTGAGCTGGAGGAGAGAGTTTTACGCTTGGAAAAGTGTACCAGCCATGCAGACGCAGGAAGAGTGAGGATGATGGAGAGGAGAGACTTAAGACTGAGGATGCTGGAGAGGAGAGACATAAGACTGAGGATGCTGGAGAGGAGAGACATGAGACTGAGGATGCTAGAGAGGAGAGTGATAAAATCGAGGAAGGTGGAGTACCTGAATCGAGAGAGGAGAGTGATAAAACCGAGGAAGGTGGAGTAGCCGAATCAAGAGAGGAGTGTGTACAAAATGCCAAAGAAGAGGTGCAATATACAACCCCGGATATAAATTGGGATGATCCAGATGTGGTGTGTGTCACCCTTGTTAAATTCCTTTCGAATCCTCCTCGAAAGATTGACATGTCCACTGCGGAGGGTGAATGTGGCGAAGATGTTATAGTTGGGGTGGGGAGAAAGAGGGGTCGGGGAAGGAGTCGGACGGTTGGTCCTGTGACGAAGAGGCCAAGGGCAGTGGTAAGGGAAACTTCATGGCAAGGTTCGGGAGATCCCAATATTTGAAGGACCCAATTGCTGACCCCCTAAGGCCTGTCCTCGTGATTCCCTTCTGGAGGTGGCAAAATTCTCCTGGGAATGGGGACAAGAAGTCAAGTAAGTTCCCTTTGCCCGTCCTTAGTGAAATGTAAATGGTTTATTATGATTACCTATTGAGTCATTGGTGAAACGGAATTGCTAATAACAATGATTGACAAATATAGTTCACATGTGCGGTTATGTGGAGACGAAGCTATGGAAGGTTCGCATAACTTCTTTGTTCTTTGCTGACCAAGGACGGTTGGTTGGATGACTCTGGAAGCATTGATTGATTTGGGATTTTGTCGATAAGCCCTTGCTATGTAGTAATTGATTGATTTAATAATGGAAACAACCCTTTTATGTAGAACATTGACATGGCCTTGCATTTGCTACCGGAGCGGCACAAGAGGTCTGGCAAGTGGGCGGGTTCTGACCTACGAGATACCGGACACCACTTTTCAGGTCTGTATTATTTCATAAGCATTGTTTGTTTTGAAATTCCGTATCCGTTATGATGCATAAATGGTGTGCCACTATGCAGAAATGCGCTGCCTTAGATTACACGCAAATGAAGTCGTATATTGGAAAGGAGGAGAGGAAGCACAGCAACGGTATAGTGGGAATGGTGAAGGGCGAAGGGCATAAGTTGGCTAAATCATGGGGGTCTGTGAATCAAGTTTTTTTGACCTTCAACCTAGAAAAGGCAGAAGCACTGGATCTTACTTGTTATCGATTTAAAAGAGTGTGAGATAAGGGTATATGATTCAAAAGTAGATCTGTATAACTCAAGCCATCCAACGGGTTGTGAGCCGGTGTCCAAAATACTGCCCCGGTTGTTACTCGAAGCCGGATATATTGGCGACGGTCTACTTCTTAAAACTTAGTGGCCAGTTAGTCGCGTTTTCAGCACCCCCCAACAAGTAGGCGGGTGAGTCATATTCGACCTAAACACATTGTGTTATGAAAGTGCGCTTTTGTTGTACAATGAATGACACGCTGCTTCGCTATGTTTCGGGGCGACTGGGATGTACATTTTAAAATACTGCGAGTTTCTGACCTCCAATGTAGAACTAGCCAATATTTCCCATCATGCCATGCCCTTGTATCGGTTGAAGTCGCTGTGCAGTTGTTGCAGGGATATTAACGCGTGTGGTTAATTAGGAGAGGCAATATGACATAACTGGGTGGGTGTAGTATAAAAAACTTGCAAACTTCATTTCACCGGGTGGGGCGGTTTGTAATTATGTAGGTAACAGTAGTTGAACTGAAGAAATTCATATTGCTTGGTATTGGCTCAATTCGCGAGATAGAGAACTAACCTTTCTATCATATAAGGGAAGCTCGAAGAGCTTTCTTCGCATGCTTGAGGGCATCCTTCCCGTTTGTACGAAGGTTTTGATAAGGTAGTTTTGAGTCTTACTTGTTAATGAACAAACTCTTCTTTATGATCCGACTACCCCTTTTGACTTAAAATTAAAGAATAAGTTATTTTTATTGGGTTCAAATACAACCTGACGAAACCGTCAACACATGTTGTTGATACTATGCTGAACCATAAACCCAGGGGCCTGCGACACTGTGTTTCAAATGTGGAATAAATAGGAATGTTTCTTGTTTACGGCAAACAAGATTGTGAAGGTCAAGATGCAGGCATATCAAACGTTCAAAAATTCATTTCCTAATTATGCTCAATGATTAATTCATAATAGTAGATTTGCAAACACTTCTTCATATTTCATAGCTGTCCGATTAGAAAATTACAAAATATATACTTGAAAAGCCAAAATATAAAACAGAATTTATAAATATATACTTGAAATAGCTGGAAGATTTCCGAGACGCAAAAAGTTTCTTACTTCTTCATCACTTGAACCTTCAAATTCAGAAATGATAGAACTAACAACAGGAGGAGGATGTTTTTAATGCCCTTCACCATACGGATGACTTCAGCATATGATTAAGTTCCTTCACATCCAGCTGGTTTTCAATTTGAGATTCAGTTGGCATGTTGCCTCCAGTCACCCATTCATAGCCACTACACCTTGTAGCTCCGTAAAAGAACATAAGAAAGTTACAATTTTCATTTTCGGATTACAATGTTAGACCCAATTCTTCTACTCTGAGCAGTTTTCGTTGACTTAGGCAATGGCCGATCTGAGTTAGTGTTATTGGCTTAGGGAAGATAATACTTACATACGTTGTGAAGTACTTCCAATACGGTTCTGCCCATATTCCTTTCAAATTTGGAAATTAGCATAACCATCTAAGCATTGCAGTGCCGACACCTCTTTCTTTGAGTGTTTGTTGAAGAGAATTCGACATGGCTTTGCCCAGAAGGGGAAAATGAAGATAACAGAAGATGACAACCCTTCCAAAAATTTGCTCAAAACCCCCAATTCATTTTCCTTCAAATCTGAAAGGAATGGTATTTTCTTTTTGGGGGAGAACTAATATGGAGTTTCAAGTTTGAATTGTCCTGTTTTGGTCGTAACAATCCGTGACTGTGAGCGGCAAATTCAAAATTTGCAGGAATGTTTTTTTTTTAACCCTAACCCATGAGCGGGAAAGAAAAGCATTGGTTTAATATTTTTTAACCCTAAGCATTCGACAGTAAAACCTAAACCTCAGCAAAAGCCCCTACACCCTTGAAGTCTTTTTAAAATTGAATATTTAAGTGGAAAAGATTAGAAAATAGAAAATTGGCGAGTGGCGGCATGGATTGCGCGTGGGTCGAGGCTTTCACTCCCCCACTCGAGCGCCTCCACTTGGCATTTCTTGTATATTTTATTCAGTTTTTTCCCCAAAAATCATTAAAAATACAGGAAAATTAAGGAAAAAATTGGGAAATTCCTGAACTCTGTGTGGGGATGAATACTTCATACGGAAAGTACAAACCCTGGTTTAGGAGGGAGTGAAAAATAAAAATTTGGGAACCAACCCTACATTTGGATGATGCAAATGAAAACCCTAATACACTTTGTAAACCCCACACTCTTATATGTTCGATCACATTAATCCCGTATCCAAATTTGTTTGTCCTCCCTTTTTCCGGATATGTCATCGAAGGAAATCTCCCCCGATCCCTGAGGAATGTTTCGGGATTTTTTCACCTTCAATTTCAATTTTTAATTGAATATTTAAGTGGAAACGATTAAAAAATATTAAAACTGGCATGTGGCAAAATGAAGCGCGCCGCGTGGCGGTAGGCTTGCAGCTCCCCACTCCAGCGCCTCCACTTGGCATTTCTTGTATATTTTATTCAGTTTTTTCCCAAATACTCGTAAAAATGCAGGAAAATTAAGGAAAAAATTGGAAATTTCCTAACTCTGTGTGGGGACCAATACTTTGTCAGGAGTTTTGGGTTAATATTTGGCAAAATGTTTTTTGTGAAAATTGATATGTAATTCTTGATGTTAGTGAAGAGAGATTTCCGTACTATGGGATTCAATTTTTTTTTTTTTGGGTGCAGAAATCCTAAAAATTGCTGGACAAATCTGAAAATAATGGTTATAATCAAAGGGATTACCGAATGACTTAATTACACTTCTGCGTTTTGTTGCAAATATAGTTTCAAATGCAGGACAAATCAGAAAATTAGGGGGATTTTTTTGGGGTATTTATGGGATTACTTAGGAGATCTTAGAAGATCAAGGATGTGTCAGACATCCACTTGTCAACGAAGTCAGTGAAAGGATAATCCCTTTCCCTGTTTACACACGCAACCACCCCGCCATATGCTTGTCTGCTTCATCTTTAACGACTACTCTTTGGGATACGCAACCAGTAATTCCACATGTGAGACCACTTACTGAAAACAAATATAGGACCCAAACCACAAAAGACTTTTCAAATAAAAACAATACAAAGTTCAGCTTCACCTTTACATAAAAACACTAAAAACCAAAACAACAATTTATTAATAAAACACCTATCATACCATGTATATACACCTTAAACCCACCCAGGTGTATCAGCGGAGTTTGCGCTGGATGAGAACAGCTCCCTCTTCCATTTGGAGGGTTCAGAGAGTTTCCAAGCATTACGTTTGTGCCAGCCTTTGTCCGCCCTGCTCATAACTCAGACTCACTCCGATTACCCTCCAGCTGAATGGCAGGCCTTGTAAAAATCCTTTGTTGGAGGAAATTTTTGAAGCATAAGAGGAGTCACTGTGCCACACATTGTGTTATTCTCGACAGTCGATTGCTTATTGAACCCTGAGCCTGCCTGCGTTCTTTCGTTTTTTGCCAACACGGCACAAAAACTCAGAAATGTGCCCTAAGAGCCAATACATTTGATGTGATCTCCTTAGAATACATTTCATATATGATATATAAAGGAAAACTGAATTTGTTATCTTTTACATCGTGTTAAGAAACAAATGTCCAAGGTATGCTAAACAAGCAGAAGTAATCTAAAGAAGATTAGATTGTAGACCTTTAATCTCTAAACTTGGAGCATCTCCAAATGTTCCTAATCATAGGTTATCAAATGGACATTGATAAACCAAGATCAGCACATATTATGTATGCTCAATTGGGAGGATGGTTAGTCTCAAACCATTTGTGTAGTTGACACTAATACAAGTATGTGGGTGCTCATTAGTGAATGAGTACACTTAAATTGCCATTAAATTGCAATAGTTCTCTGGATGGAGTATTTATCTATGTTAAAAATCAGTAAACTCTATAGTTGCAATAATGCAAATTAGTCCTTAGACCTGAGGCATCATGGTTGTCCTGTGATGGGTCATTGATCTTTGATAGCTCTTAAAGGCAAGCCGTAAAAGATTTGTCTTAAGTGTTGTTGGCACTCTTACTCATCATAGGGGCATGTGAATGTACAATAAGGAATCTCTTACTTTGTAATAAAGAAGGAGAATGTTTCAAGATGTGATTCAGGTAAATCTTTGGCCAAAGTATTTTGAGC
>CM031918.1:1095635-1170703 GCA_018703695.1 Prunus fruticosa
AATCCTCGATCCTGGAATCCTGGATCCCTGGAATCCCTGAATCCTGGAATCCTGGAATCCCTGGAATCCTGAATCCCTCGATCCCTGAATCCTGGAATCCTGGAATCCCTGGAATCCTGGATCCTGGAATCCCTGGAATCCTGGATTCCTGGATCCTGAGATCCTCAATCCTGGAATCCCTGAATCCTCGATCCCTGGAGATCCTGAGATCCCTGGATCCTGGAGATCCCTGATCCTGGAATCCTCGAATCCCTGGAATCCTGGATCCTGGAATCCCTGAATCCCTGATCCCTGGAATCCCTGGATCCCTGAATCCTGGAGATCCCTGGAATCCTGGAATCCTGGAGATCCCTGGAATCCCTAGAATCCCTGAGATCCTGGATCCCTCGATCCCTCAGAATCCCTGGAATCCTGGAACCCTGGAATCCTGAGATCCTGGATCCCTGATCCTGAAATCCCTGATCCTAGAAATCCTGATCCTCGAATCCTGGAGATCCTGGAATCCTAGAGTGCTAGAATCCTGAGATCCTCAATCCCTGGAGAATCCCTGGGAATCCTGAGTCCTAGAATCCTGGAATCCCTGAGTCCCTGAATCCTCGAATCCCTGGATCCCTGAGTCCTCAATCCTACAATCCCTCAGATCCTGGAATCCTGGAGTCCTCGATCCTCGAGTCCCGATCCTTGGAGTGCTGAGTCCTCGATCCTGATCCTGAACTCTGAGATCCTCGATCCCTGGAGTGCTAGAATCCTGGAATCCTGGGAATCCTGAGAATCCTGAGATTGAGATCCTCGAATCCTGGAGTCCCTAGAATCCTGGAATCCTGGAGTCCTCGATCTCCTGGAGTCTCGCTGAGATCCCTGAGATCCTGATCCTGGATCCTAGATGCCTCAATCCTGAGATCCCTAGATCCTCCTCGAAATCCCTGGAATCCTGGAATCCTGTGAGTCCTGAGATCCCTCAGATCCCTCAGATCCTGATCCTCGAATCCCTGAATCCCTGGATCCCTCGATCCCTCAGTCCTCGAATCCCTGGAAGTGCTGAGATCCTCGATCCCTGGATCCCTGAGAATCCCTGGATCCCTGGAGTGCTGAATCCTGGAATCCCTGATCCCTAGAATCCCTGGAATCCCTGAGATCCCTGAGATCCTGGGATCCTGAGATCCCTCGATCCCCTGAGTCCTGGACCTCAGATCCTCGAGTCCTCGAATCCCTGGAGTCCCTGGAGTCCTGAGAATCCTGAGATCCCTGAGTCCCTCAATCCTCAGAGTCCTAGAATCCTGGAATCCTGAGTCCTCAATCGTCTGAAATCCCTGGAATCCCTCGAAGTCCTGGAACCTGTGAATCCTGGATCCTCAATCCCTGGAGTCCTGTCAAGTCCTGGATCCCTGAGATCCTGGAATCCTCGATCCCTCAATCCCCTGGAGTCCTGAGATCCTCGAATCCTGGAGTCCTGGAGTCCTGGAGTCCTGGATCCCTGGAATCCTCGATCCTGGAGACCTCTAAACCTGGACCCTGAACCCTAAACCCTGAACCCTAACCCTGAACCCTTAACCCTAAACCCCTAACCCTGAACCCTCCTAAACCCTAAACCTAAACCCTAATCCCTAAACCCTAACCCTAAACCCCCACTCTACCTTTTCCATATCATTAGCCTCACCATTCCAACAACCCTAAGAAACAACTCATGCCTTCTTATGATCACGACATCGCGAAAACAACTCCCACTACAAACCCACTTCCAATTCCAGCCAAAACAAATGCAACCATTCCAGTTGAGCCTGAACCCTTATCTTCTTCAGTTGAAGGTGGCCGTTGAGGGGCCTCTCCGCATTTCTTTGGTAATGGATCTCCACACAATCCAAGATTTCTCTCATATGAAGTGCTATTGAAGGAAGTAAGTTGGGTACCTTGCGGTATAGGACCTCTGAGATTGTTGTGAGACACATCAAAGGTCCCAAGGAATGTAAGTTGCGTCAATTGTTGGGGGATCTGCCCTGAGAGCTTGTTTTGTGAAAGGTCCAACGATTCAAGCTTCCTTAAGTTACCCAACGATGATGGAATTGAACCAGTTAGAATGTTGTTGGAAATATTGAGTGAGCGAAGCTCTGTAAGGTTCCCAATGAACTCTGGAATCTTCCCTTCAAATTTGTTGCTTGAGAAATCAATGGCTGCAAGGCCTTCTGGAATCTTTGAATAGTACAACTCCTGACCCTTAATTGCTATTGTGATTGAGTAATTAACACCCGAATTAATAACATAAGCATCATTGATTTGATAGTCCAAGTCAATGGACATATATGTTGACTTGTTTACAGGTAATATCTGGAAACAAAGGTGGAATCTCACCTGTGAAATTGTTGTAAGACAAATCAAGAATGCGTAACTTGGGAAAGTCAATATTTGTTCTAGTGTATCCTATCACACCATTAAACCCATTATGGCGCATTGCCAAAAGTTTTAACTTTGGAAGAGTCCCCAACCAAATGGGGAAAACATCACTGAATTGATTGTTTGGCAGAACAGAGACTCAAGCATCACACAATTCGCCAATGACCTCGGCAATTGCCCCTGCAATTGGTTATGACTAACATCAATCATCCTCAAACTGCTTCTGTTGTTGAATGATTGAGGCATCATTCCATGAAAAGAGTTGCTTCCAAGATGTAAAAACTTTAGATCATCACTAAAGTTTCCAAGACATTGAGGAAGCGTGCCACTGAAGTTATTTTTCGACAAGTCAAGGTACAAAAGAGAATTCATATTGCAAAACAATGGTAAAATTTCTCCAGTAAATTTGTTGCCAAGTGCAGATGGAACCAAAAAGTTCGAAAAATTGCATTGATGCACATTAAACCCTAAACCCTAAACCCTAAACCCTAAACCCTAAACCCTAAACCCTAAACCCTAAACCCTAGTAAATTTGTTGCCAAGTGCAGATGGAACCAAAAGTTCGAAAAATTGCATTGATGCACATTAAACCCTAAACCCTAAACCCTACACCTAAACCCTAAACCCTTAAACCTAAACCCTAAACCCTAAAACCCTTAACCCTAAAACCCTAAAACCCTGAATCCTGAAATAAACCCTGAAACCCTAACCCCTGAACCCTGAACCCTGAACCTCCTAAACCCTGAAACCCTAAACCTGAAACCCTGAAACCCTGAACCCTGAAACCCTAAACCCTTAACCCTGAACCCTAACCCTGAATAAACCCTGAACCCTGAACCTAAACCCTAATCCCTAAACCCTTAACCCTAAACCCCCACTCTACCTTTTCCATATCATTAGCCTCACCATTCCAACAACCCTAAGAAACAACTCATGCCTTCTTATGATCACGACATCCGCGAAAACAACTCCCACTACAAACCCACTTCCAATTCCAGCCAAAACAAATGCAACCATTCCAGTGTTAAGCCTGAACCCTTATCTTCTTCAGTTGAAGGTGGCCGTTGAGGGGCCTCTCCGCATTTCTTTGGTAATGGATCTCCACACAATCCAAGATTTCTCTCATATGAAGTGCTATTGAAGGAAGTAAGTTGGGTACCTTGCGGTATAGGACCTCTGAGATTGTTGTGAGACACATCAAAGGTCCCAAGGAATGTAAGTTGCGTCAATTGTTGGGGGATCTGCCCTGAGAGCTTGTTTTGTGAAAGGTCCAACGATTCAAGCTTCCTTAAGTTACCCAACGATGATGGAATTGAACCAGTTAGAATGTTGTTGGAAATATTGAGTGAGCGAAGCTCTGTAAGGTTCCCAATGAACTCTGGAATCTTCCCTTCAAATTTGTTGCTTGAGAAATCAATGGCTGCAAGGCCTTCTGGAATCTTTGAATAGTACAACTCCTGACCCTTAATTGCTATTGTGATTGAGTAATTAACACCCGAATTAATAACATAAGCATCATTGATTTGATAGTCCAAGTCAATGGACATATATGTTGACTTGTTTACAGTAATATCTGGAAACAAAGGTGGAATCTCACCTGTGAAATTGTTGTAAGACAAATCAAGAATGCGTAACTTGGGAAAGTCAATATTTGTTCTAGTGTATCCTATCACACCATTAAACCCATTATGGCGCATTGCCAAAAGTTTTAACTTTGGAAGAGTCCCCAACCAAATGGGGAAAACATCACTGAATTGATTGTTTGGCAGAAACAGAGACTCAAGCATCACACAATTCGCCAATGACCTCGGCAATTGCCCCTGCAATTGGTTATGACTAACATCAATCATCCTCAAACTGCTTCTGTTGTTGAATGATTGAGGCATCATTCCATGAAAAGAGTTGCTTCCAAGATGTAAAAACTTTAGATCATCACTAAAGTTTCCAAGACATTGAGGAAGCGTGCCACTGAAGTTATTTTTCGACAAGTCAAGGTACAAAAGAGAATTCATATTGCAAAACAATGGTAAAATTTCTCCAGTAAATTTGTTGCCAAGTGCAGATGGAACCAAAAAGTTCGAAAAATTGCATTGATGCACATTAAACCCTAAACCCTAAACCCTAAACCCTAAACCCTAAACCCTAAACCCTAAACCCTAGTAAATTTGTTGCCAAGTGCAGATGGAACCAAAAAGTTCGAAAAATTGCATTGATGCACATTAAACCCTAAAAACCCTAAACCCTACACCCTAAACCCTAAACCCTAAACCCTAAACCCTAAACCCTAAACCCTAAACCCTTAACCCTGAAAACCCTAAACCCTGAACCCTAAACCCTAAAACCCTAAACCCTAAACCCTAAAACCTGAAACCCTGAATCCTAAACCCTGAACCCTAAACCCTGAACCCTTAACCCTAGAAACCCTGAAACCCTGAATCCTAAACCCTGAAACCCTCTAAAACTATGGATATACCATAACCACAAGACACCTCGAAAACCCTAAACCTAAACCCTAATCCCTAAACCCTGAACCCTAAACCCCCACTCTACCTTTTCCATATCATTAGCCTCACCATTCCAACAACCCTAAGAAACAACTCATGCCTTCTTATGATCACGACATCCGCGAAAACAACTCCCACTACAAACCCACTTCCAATTCCAGCCAAAACAAATGCAACCATTCCAGTTGAGCCTGAACCCTTATCTTCTTCAGTTGAAGGTGGCCGTTGAGGGGCCTCTCCGCATTTCTTTGGTAATGGATCTCCACACAATCCAAGATTTCTCTCATATGAAGTGCTATTGAAGGAAGTAAGTTGGGTACCTTGCGGTATAGGACCTGTGAGATTGTTGTGAGACACATCAAAGGTCCCAAGGAATGTAAGTTGCGTCAATTGTTGGGGGATCTGCCCTGAGAGCTTGTTTTGTGAAAGGTCCAACGATTCAAGCTTCCTTAAGTTACCCAACGATGATGGAATTGAACCAGTTAGAATGTTGTTGGAAATATTGAGTGAGCGAAGCTCTGTAAGGTTCCCAATGAACTCTGGAATCTTCCCTTCAAATTTGTTGCTTGAGAAATCAATGGCTGCAAGGCCTTCTGGAATCTTTGAATAGTACAACTCCTGACCCTTAATTGCTATTGTGATTGAGTAATTAACACCCGAATTAATAACATAAGCATCATTGATTTGATAGTCCAAGTCAATGGACATATATGTTGACTTGTTTACAGTAATATCTGGAAACAAAGGTGGAATCTCACCTGTGAAATTGTTGTAAGACAAATCAAGAATGCGTAACTTGGGAAAGTCAATATTTGTTCTAGTGTATCCTATCACACCATTAAACCCATTATGGCGCATTGCCAAAAGTTTTAACTTTGGAAGAGTCCCCAACCAAATGGGGAAAACATCACTGAATTGATTGTTTGACAGAACCAGAGACTCAAGCATCACACAATTCGCCAATGACCTCGGCAATTGCCCCTGCAATTGGTTATGACTAACATCAATCATCCTCAAACTGCTTCTGTTGTTGAATGATTGAGGCATCATTCCATGAAAAGAGTTGCTTCCAAGATGTAAAAACTTTAGATCATCACTAAAGTTTCCAAGACATTGAGGAAGCGTGCCACTGAAGTTATTTTATTTAGTTGACAAGTCAAGGTACAAAAGAGAATTCATATTGCAAAACAATGGTAAAATTTCTCCAGTAAATTTGTTGCCAAGTGCAGATGGAACCAAAAAGTTCGAAAAATTGCATTGATGCACATTCAACACTTGCAATGAATTAAGCTTTTCAATTGATGAAGGTATTGTTCCAGAAAACCTAGTAAAAGCAACTCCCAGTACGATGAGGGGACTACTTTGATTAAATTCAGGAAAATATCCAGTCAGATCTTGGTTGTAATCCACACTAAGAAGTTTTAAGTTCTGTAGATTGAAAATTTTCACTGGGAATTCGCCAAACAAATCACAATTCCTGAGGCTAAGGGATGTTAAAAATGATAAATTTGTCAAGGAAACTGGTATGATCGATGATATGTTAATGTGAGTAAGATGAAGAGTTTCTAGACTAGTTAAATTTTGAACCAAACTTCTCAAAACAGATGGTTGAAGTTTCAACAATCGCAGAGGATCATAAGAAGGAAATGTTTCAATTTCAAGAACATTGCAACACAGACTAAGGTATGTCAACTTGGACAAGTGTGAGACTTCAGACGGGACTTGACCAGAAAAAAAGAGGCAGAGAGGTCAAGATGAGTGAGGCTTGGAAAATTTCTTATGCTAGATGAAATTTGAGAGTAATTGAAATTATTTTTAGAGAGGATTAACCTTTGAAGATGCACCAGGCTGAACAGGCTACTATTGGAGACGAAAGAGCCGTAGAGAAAACTGCTGCCAAGATCAAGGCCAATAACATGACCTGTCATCTCGTCACACTCCACGCCGTCCCACGAGCAGCAACTGCTATTTCCTCCTCCAGCTGGTTTCCATGATGAAACCTTTGAAGCAGATTTGTTAATAATAATAAAGCTCTCCTTGAACTGCAGCAAGGCAGAGCTCTCCTTGGCATGGCAAGATAGCTGCTGCAAAGAGTCTACCAAGTTTGCAACCACAAGATCAAACAACAACAGAACTAGAAGTTTCGAGAGCATGCGAATCGACATGTGAATCCCCATAATGTTTTGATATTTTTTGTTTGCACTGTTTGCTAAAGAATCATCTATGAAAGTTAAAGCTAGAGAGCTATCTATTTATAGACTGGCCTGATCAAATGGTTGAGCAATAGCGTACACATGTCAAGTAACAACTTAATATTATTTGATTTTGATCAATGTTGAAGTGATGGGATTATACACGTGTCAAGTATCTATTTATGCACTGGCATGAGATGACTAAAGTAAATAACCCATGAACTGATTAATAATGATAAAAAGTGTAAATGCAAACAAATAATCATCACAGAAAATTCTATCCTTGCAATTAAGGACCAGCGAAACTTCAAGTCAATTTGGCAAGCTTCCTGTCAATTTGCTATTAAATTTAGTTGTCATTTTTGGCCAACATATGCAATGATTTTACTCTAGTTTAGGACCGGCGTTGTCAATTCGAAACAAAAGAAAAACAGTTCCTGTCTAATTTGCTCTAGAATATGGATACATCAAGTTGTCAATTTGCTTTTTATTCTTATTAATAAAATACTATCGCTCTTTTGTCACACAAAAAAAAAAAACAATCATGATGTAATTAATATTAAAATTTAATGAAATTTTACTACATCTGTTAAATTGGTAATGTGGCAAGCAAAAAAGCAGTCTCTGCTCTGTATAGCTTCAACTTGGATTCAACATAGATGATGCAGCACCACCCAGCCCTTAGCATTTGGAGCGGTCGTTATTAAACCAGTGCAAGATTTTAATATTCAGTTTATAAACAGTTCTTACTTGAGCATTGCCCTTGTATTTCCAATGTTCTAAAATACTCTTTCTTTGCCCTCTTAAGCTAAATAACCATCTATGAAAGTGAAAGAGCTATCTATTTGTGGACTGGCATAATCAAACGGCATTGCATATATACTTGTACATAGTAAATAACTATTTAATATTGCTCCAAGTTCCATCTTCATCAACAGATAATATTTATTGACATTTTGATCAATAAATAAGTGATTGGAAAAACAATATTGAGTTATTTCTACGTGCACATCATTCATACAAATATAAGGAGTTATTTTTCTAATTAAATTGCCATTGACGACATTTAATTTTTGAACTCCCGATCTTTCCAAAATGATCACTAATTAAATAATATTCAATCTTAATTCAACGTGCAAAAATATTTCCAAACAAAAGATGTAAGTAAAGGAAAACTAAGAAAGGGGATGGTGTGGAACTTTTATGTATTGATTACGTGTTTGCATGCAGATTTTGGAATTAAAATAATTAATTGTTGGTGTAATATGGATTATTCCGTTGGATGACTTGGATTTTTCCTTACTTACGTTCCCGGTACACCACGTGGCTGGTGTACCATCCACTAAACGGAGGACATGTGGGATATTTCCAATGTAGCCCTCCCACATGTCATAAAAAGCAATGCATTAAGTTTGAGAGTAATTCCACATGTCTTATAAGTCTATTGGATGGTACACCAGCCACATAGTGTACCCGAAACATTTAAAAAAATTTCGTTCCCCACCACAACTCCCACCACCGCCCCCACAACCCGCACGAGGTTATTTCATCACGTCAAAGTCGTTTTCAATTAGAAATAGGTATGCACTTAATTCAATCAATCCAAACAGAGGAAAAGAATATGCACTTAATTCAATCAATTCATACATAAGAAAAAAGAGTAATGCTACACTTACCACATTTTTATCCCACATTTCTATGCCACATCATGTGACATGTCCATATCATATGCCACATTAATTAAAGGGCTAACGACAAAAGACACCCTAGTGGTTTAGGGTCATTCTTGAATTGGACCCTACAATAACAATTTTATCAATTTACACCCTAACGTTTTGAACATCGTCCAATTTCATCCTTCCGTTAGGTTGACCAGATGGTCAATCGTTAACTGCTGACGTGGCACCCGTGGGACCCACCCCACCAGCACATTGACCGTTCCTCTCATGCCATCGGAAGGGCAGTTTTGGATTTCTACAAGTTTTTTTTTATAAAAAAAAATACTGAACATCACGCCCAAAAGAGGGCACGCTTTACAAGAAGACGACTGAAGTAAAAGCCCCAAACCGTCGTTCGTCCTCAACCTCAGTTGGAGATCGAAGAGAAAGCCCAAAATTTGTCCTAAACCCTAACGTAAATCCTAAATTTCCATAGCTAAGAGCTCAGATATACGATTTCGAAGAAGTGAGCCGCCTAATTGTATTGGATCCTTAACCCAGAAAACGAAGGAGAAATGGAGCATTAAGGCGATGGTGTGTTGGTGTGGTAAGAATGCGAGAAATCCGAACTTCGTGGACATTTTCGAATCCTGGGAGGTGATTCGCTGTGTGTGCAAAAGTAAAAAACTAGATTTGGTGCAAAATATTAGAATTAGAATTGTAGCAGGTGCAAATGTTAATTTACAGAGTGGGTTTTGTGTAGGGTAGAGGAGGTTGTGATTTCTGGGTTTGGTATGATGTGGAAATGTGCGAAAGTTCTAAAGTTGTGATTCCGGGGTTGCTAAAATCGCGGGATAAGTTGGAGAATTCACTAGCAAAGGCTAGACGAGAGAGAAGGTTCTTTGGGCAGCATTGGTGGTGTCGTGGATGCTTGTTGCAATGTCCTTTGGACGGAATGGTGGATCAAATGGACCGAAGCTGAAGACTTTGGAATTGGCATGAAATGGGGTGTTTTAGGGATGTACTGTGCTTTTGGTATGGGACATACTATGCTTTTGGGTAGGTCTGCACTGTGCCTTTGGTATGGAAAGCAGTGTGGTTTTGGTTATGTAATGGGAATGAACATTTTGCATTTTGGTTATCTAATGGGAATGGCTATGTAATCTGCATACAGTGTGTAATTTTGGTAATGCAATGGCCTGTTCATTCCAACAACTTGTGTGTACAACATATGAGCAAATTGATTTTCACTTGCAGTATCACAACAAAATAGGGCACCTAATAACATATCCACTTGCGGCATTACAACAAAATAGGCCACAGAACTGCATTTACAACCTTCCAAAATAACAGAACCGGTGTTCCAATGCCTAACACATAACCTGTTTTCCAAAACAAGAGTACATGTTTTCCAAAAAAACAGAACCCTGCCTCTTACATATTTGATCACAAGCTATCTTCCCAACAAAAGGCAACTTGTCTTTCAAAATAACACAATAACATAATAACCTAATCCAACCAGCTAATAAAGGTAAAACTATCTCATGCTCAAAATAACCAAACCAGCTAATACAACACAGACCATCATCATTCCTTGCTCAAGTCTGATGCTCCCACAACCATAGGTCGTTTCCTCAATAAATAAGAATTTCCAGTTGAAGCTTCAGTTGATGCAGGAGGGCAGATCCAGGTTGCATGAGAGGCAGATCTAGTTGCAGGTGTTGAGGATGGAGCAACTGAAATCAGTTGGTGGTGCATTAGAACTTCCAGCTGCATTGGTGGCCTTTCTCTTCCATTTTCCTTTCTACACAGATCTTGCAGGCTTAGCTTGCCTTGTTTTTGTACCTGTGACCAACTTCACTTGTTTGAGTAGTTTGCTGGGTTGAGACAACAAATCAAACCTGTTAGTTGCATCATATTCCATAAACATTAACATTTATAACATTAACAAATGTTCATCCTTAGATGTTTACCTCAGCCTTCCTCTTTTTGATTTTTGTTTTTGGGGGGAGATTCCTATGACAAGTCCTTTTATTGTGGCCCTTTCTTCCACATTGGCCACACCTCAGTGAGTCTTGAACTTTTGTAACAACATTGGCTTTGTTGCTGCATTCACCTGGTTCCTTCCTTCTAGCCTTTCTTGGCCTTCCAGGTTGTTTGGAGTATGAAGGAGGCACACATGGTGGCATATTAGTTCTATCCCACAACTCCATCCCATTCATAGGTAGTATGAGGTTTTCATATGCCTTGAAATATGTCTGAGTGTGATAACATGCATCCACATAATCCATTACGTTGAGGGCCCCATTGTAATTTATAGCTGCCACTCCATGAACACAAGGCCAACCAGTCAAATCCCATTCTCTGCAAGAACAGGTCCTCAAATCCAAGTCCACAATATACTGTGAAATCCCACCACTGCCAACTTGAAATTTTCCTCCACCTGACCACATAGTCACACAACCACCTGCTTTTTCTTTATTAATCTCTACCTTCTTAAAAATCTTGGGGCAAATTTCTTTTGTCCAATTCTTCATTTTGTCCCTTCTGCCTTGTATCCTCCTCATCAACTTACACCTAACTGTCTCAAGTATGGTCAATATTGGCTTATCTCTGCATCCCAATATAAATGAGTTGAAGGACTCACACATATTGTTTAAAAGCATATCACACTTCACATGAGTGCTGAAGTGTGATCGAGACCAATGCCTAGGAGGTTTTCCTGGTTCAGTCAGACCAAGCATAAGCATCCATATCAAGGTTTTTCAGCTCTTCCATATGTCTTGCAAACTGTGGAACAGTTGTTGCTTTTGTAGCACCCTAGAATTTGTCAGACAAAGCTTTCCCTTTGAATGGTAATCTGTAGTTGGTAAACAGATGTCTTGCACAAAACCTGTGTTCACAATTAGGAACAACTTGCTCAAAAGCTGGTAATAATCCTTTTTGCTTGTCAGATATGAAAGTGTATCCAAACTGGTTAACAATCTCTACATCCTTTACCAGCAATTCCAGAAACCAAACCCATGACTCCTTGCACTCAGACTCAACCACTGCATACGCAATCACCCATGTTTCATTATTAGCATTTATACCAACTGCTGCTAAAAATTGCCCTCCTTTACACCCTTCAAGAAGCATCCATCCAATCCAATAATGGGTCTACATCCAGCAATGAACCCTGCTTTACATGCAGCTAGGCACACATATAACCTTTGAAACATTGGATGACCCAATTGTTCATTGAAATCACATTGAACTGTGGTTGTTGTTAATGGATTGGTCTTCCTTAATGCTTCACAATAATCCCAAATTCTGGAGTATTGCTCTGTGTATATTCCCTCAATCTGCATCAATGCCCTCTCTTTTGCCCTATAAACTTGTTGCCTAGAAACTCCAGTGTTATAATCCTTCTCCACAGTCTCCATGAATGAGCTAACTGGCCAACTTGGATTGCTCTTCAATGTCTCCTTATATTTGGCACTCAACCAACTAGACTTCACAGTGGGGTTATCCCAAACAATACCACAAGTGTGTTCACCCTCATATTTCTTAACCTGCACGGTCTTCTCATGCTGCATTTTGGAAGCATATATCTCCCATGGGCAATTTGGATCTGCACAAACTGCCTTTAGCTTTAAAGCCTCACTTCTCACGAATACAACATCCCTATTCCTCTTTATAAATTGTTCTCTCACAGCCGCTCTAAAAACTTTACAATCGCTAAATTTCATCCCAACCTCAAACTGTGGATCTGCCATGTCAGTTGTCGGATTGAACTCTGGCCATATATCCGTCATTGGAGTGTCATCATCAGAGTCATATTTAGGCTGCACATTATCAGAATCATACTCCTCCTCTGAATCCAGTTCAACATCTGCACCCCAATCCCAAGAATCAACCCCAGCATTTGTTGACTCTGGCTCTTTTCCTTTTGCCCCATCTCCAACCCACTCAGTTTGTTTGTCCACCCATTCATCAAAATCCCAATCATCATCATTATCATCACAACTGAAGTTAGGGTCTACAAATTCAGAGTCAAGACTGTCTGTTGACTCCTCTTCATCATGACAGACTGTGGTCCTTGTTCTTGCTTTTCTTGTCTTCATTGGATGACATCTTGATAAGTTGCTCTTTTCTACATTTCCTTCAACAACCTCTTTCTGAACTGGTCCCTCAGATTCCTACTGTATTGGACCTTTGGTCTTCTTTATCACGTGTCTTTTTTACATTGTTGCACCTCCTTTTACCAAAAGCTCTTGCCCTCCTTTTCCCAAAAACAGAATTGACTTTACTTTTCCCTTTGTCTACAGTGGCAGGAGATTCCCTCTCAATTGCTCTTTCTTTGTCTTTTTGCACAACAGAAGATTCCCTCTCTACTGCCTTTTCTTTGCCTTTTTCAGAAACACCCTGTCCCTGGAGAAGATTCCCTTGGCTTTTGCGTACCCCCACCACTTTGTTCCCCATTTGGGTCTTCATTGAGCTCTTCTATCACCACACTTGTTTTTTTTTGTTGCCTCCATTGTTTACATTTCCCACCAACATGAACAATAGCCCCATAATTTTCATCAAGCTCCTCAATCACAACTCCTCTGTTAGGCACAATATCAGCTTCTACATGAACAAACATATTTGATCCTGATTGACTATAAAACCAACCCTCATTACTATCAACCCCATGATGTAGGAAGATGTCTATTAGCCTTGCCTCTGGTACAAATACAAGCATGTCTATGACATCTTGATCATCATTAAGCTTTGTTAGGCCACCATTGCTATAGATAGGGATACTATACCAGTAACTAATCACCCCATTATAGCCTAACTCCCTCACCATATTGTCTATCTCAGTCATTGACATTCTATCCTTGTCACAATAATCAAACCAAGCTACACTGCCAGCAGAATAATAGTTACCAGATTTGACCACCATGGTACATTCAAATAGAAAACAATTCAGGATCACCTACATATTACATGTCCCAAACATGGGTTATTTTCAATTCAAACATAAAACACAACACAAAACACAACATTCAAACCAGAATAACCCTTACGACCTTTAACCCATTCAACACAGATATCCCAAATCGCAAAAATTTAAACCAACTTACTACGATGGATGCGGAGAGCCTGGAGCCCTAAAATCCTAACTCATTTCTTCTCACTTCTTCGAAATCATAGAACTCCTGTCAGCTATGGAGATTTAGGATTTAGGTTAAATTGAGGTTGAGGACGAACGACGGTTTGAGGCTTTTACTTCAGTCATCTTCTTGCAAAGCGTGCCCTCTTTTGGGCGCGATGTTCAGTATTTTTTTTTTTTTTTAAAAAAAAAACTTGTAGAAATCCAAAACTGCCCTTCAGATGGCATGAGAGGAATGGTCAATGCAGCTGGTGGGGTGGGTCCCACGGGTGCCACGTCAGCAGTTAACGATTGACCGTCTAGTCAACCTAACGGAATGATGAAATTGGACGATGTTCAAAACGTTAGGGTGTAAATTGATAAAATTGTTACTGTATGGTCCAATTCGAGAATGACCCTAAACCACTAGGATGTCTTTTGTCGTTAGCCCTTAATTAAATGAATGAAGTGTATTTTAATAAATAAAATTTAAAAAACATAAACTAATATTTTATATGATGTGGGATGTACACATCAGCTCACACATCATGTGATATAAAATTGTGGTATAAAAATGTGGTAAGACTAGTATTATTCAAGAAAAAATATATGCACTTAATTAATTTCATGTACAGCTTTTATTGCTTGAGAAAAGTCTTGAATGGCCATTCCTCAAGTCAACAACATATGTGTGGAAACCGAATTATTCCTACAAGAAAACCCTAAATACTTTGCACACAAAAGTTGATCTTCGATGATTTGTGCATTAAATTGCTTATTGATTGAATTGGGCCCCACTCACTTGCGTTATATGTGCTGGGATAACCACTTGTTTCTTCAACTCAATAATTGATTTACTGAATTGACTGCAAATTGTTAAAAACTTTCAAATTTTTAATTTATTTTTTTATGTGGATCTATTTTCTCCATTGCAATTTACATGCATGGGTCCTTTTCGATTTAATAGACATTTTGTTTTCAGAACATTTATTTGATCCAAAAGTCCATCATGAGCATTAAAGAGTATTTGGAATTTTCAAAAAGATTATAAAGTTGCAAGCCCTTCAGCTCAAGTGATTAAAAGTACTAATTTTTGTATCCGAGATTCTAGGTTCAACTCCAATCCCAATTCCAATCCCAATTCAATAATACTAGTCTGTACTGTGAGTCAGGGTTAGTTAAGGTAAAAGCTTGGAGTTGTCAATTTGATGGGGAAGAAATATGAGAATTCAAATTAGATATTAAGGATTCAAAAGGACACAAAAGATCCGCTAATAAATAAGTGAAATAAACTAAACCGGTTCAACAATTCCAGTTTGTACCGTGAGCTAGGATTGATTACCAACATAAAGATTCAGCAGCTACTCAAATTTTTACATAAAATTACAAGGTATTTCTCATTTTGTAACAAAGGACCTCTTCAATCACATGGCCGGTAAAATAAAGGAGCATATACTCCACCATCACCACCTTCTCTCTCACTATCTCCGACCATGATTTTGTTACTACAGCCCGTCACAAAAAGTCCATACAGCCTTTCCATATCTGAAACAAGAACTTGAGTGGAGATACTTAGGCTCCTACTTAGTTTATGATTGCCCGCCACAGGTATCGTAAGAGAATAAGCGTACTGCATTTTGGTAAATTACTTCAGCGAGTTCTTCTTTGGTCATCTCTACCAAAGATGCTACATAGATGAGTACCTGGAATTAGAGCCATTAAGCTTAAACAAACATTATAAACTAATAAACAATCATTGACATAAAGGATGTTAAAATGCATACATGAACTCTCAACCCCGCAATAACTACATTCGGTCAACATTTAAAAATGAGTGGTGATTTCCCCACTCCAATTTTATCCACTTACATTCCATTTAATAACTAAAAAATGAGTGTAAGTGGATAAAAAGGGAGTGGGGAAATCATTACCCTAAAAAATAAATCAAATGATTCGGTTGAGGCCTAGACGTGTCAATGTCAATTTAGACACTACTCCTTTCTATGCAGCCTAACCACAGGGTGCATGTAATAACCTGGTCCTAAATTCATAGTTAAATATTAAATTCAAGAGAAAGACAATTTTACCCCGGGAATATTTAAATGATTTAAGAGTTAACTCTTTATTCGGGGAAGATTAAAAAATTAAATTGAATAAGAGGAAAGAAGTGGAAATAAATAATCAAATAAAATGATTTGAATTAATTAAAATTTTTGGAAATTAAAATATTATTTAATATTAAAGGGGCAAAAAGGTCATTTTAAGTTTGGAGGGAATTTGAAAATTTCAATTGAACCTAGCTTAGAGTATGTAGAGACGAGTCCGTAGACACGTAGTGAGCTCAAATCGGAGTGGTAACGAAGGAATTGCGATCAAATTTTGACAGGGGTAAAATCATAATTAGCGGATCATATTTTTATTTTAAAAACCAGTCTTCTCTCTCTCCAGGATCGCGACAGGAAACCCGCCCCCAGAAGTCCTCACTCTAGCCGTACCCCTCCATCCTCCATATCCACCGTCACCGACTTCGGCCAGCCACCGGGTTCGGACCGGCTTCACCCGTTGTCCCTTCCCCATCCTATCCGGACCAACCCCACTGCCGCCGCCGCCTGGATGCCAGAGAAATCGTCGTCAGTTTGATAGAAACTTTGCCAGCTTCGTTCTCTCCTTCGACTTCCAATCTTGACGTGTGAGGTATGGATTCTCACCTATCTTTCATGCTCTGGCTGATGGTTGGGTAAGAATTGATCAATTGCTGCTGAGCAGAACATTTTATTTGTTTATGAGAGGCCCGAGGTCGTTTAATTGTAGTTGGTTTGTCTGGATGAAAGCTGAATGCATCCTGGCAGTTGTGATATACATATATATGCTTATTTGACAGGTAAAATTTTTGGGAAATGAGCAATTTACAGGGGAGACTGCGGATTTCGGCAAAAGCGAAACTTGAAATAAGTTTGGATTTTAGTTAGAAGAGCAATTTGGTCATTTATGCCCGCCCCGCCAAGTGTCCGGACACATACAGGGTTTGACTCAAATTCCAAAGTGGAATTTGGGTCGGGTCCTGCAGGACAAGTATCAAAAGACACACACATACTCATCCAAGAGATTCACGTAAAAAGATTAATCACAAAGGCATGTTTGAACCTTGCCCTTTTTTTTTTCTAACAAAATAAAAGAAATTATTAATTTTACATCTAAACGAACATTTGATTCATCTCTTTAGTATTCATTAATGACATGTTAAGTGGCTTCTGTAATATATAATGAACTAAATGAAGGGTTAGACATAATTGGATCTATACATAAATACATTCATTAGATTATCACCATCACTTATCATGTTAGTTATCCACCATATATCATAACTAAAAACAATACAAGAACTGTGAGAATGTGAAGGTAAAAATATCTCGCATTGGAAAACTAACAACCCCTGGAAAGGCTTATAAGGAGTTGGTCTACTTCCCCCATGGCCAATTTGTTTTGAGATGAAACCTTAACTTCCTTCTTGATATCAAGAGTGGACTCATAAGGAGTTGGGCTACTCCCTCATTGCCAATTGGCTTTGGGGTGGAACTGCAACTTCCTTCAAGAACATGGTTGTGTGTGTGTGTGTTTGTGTAAAATTTTATAAAATTTATATATATAACAATTCATAAGTTTACTACTTTAACATGGGATGTTTTTCTAAGTTCTAAATAGTTTTGCTATATATTACATGCCAAATTTCCAATTCAATCACTTGAAATGAAAATGACACGAACATAATTGTATGTTTTACTATAAGTGATTAGGTATAATTGTTTATTCTTACACATTATCTATGCTCAGACAATTTGGTTTTAAATTTTGTCAATTTATTGGTCGTTAGATATGTCTATCATACAATGTAAAAACAAATCTGTCAAGCAGTTGGTTTTAGATGTTTGTCAATGGACATTAGAAATGAAAATATCTCATCCAAACTTACAGATTCAAGTCTTCCCAGATTTTAGGGGATTAGTGATGAGGACATTCATTTAATTCAGTCTTCAAATCCTGAAATTCTGGAGCAGCTTTCCTTATTTGTTTAATTTTCTGTTTTCTACCTAAATCTATATAATTCATCCATATCCTACATCAAATTTGGTGTCAAAGCCTAGTTTTCATTTTTCCTTGGGGTTGAAATTTTCAACTCTCTTTTGTCTGCATGTTGTATGTTGTGTGTACGCCTCCAACTAAGTCTAGTAAGACAGACAGGCCCGAGATGGTCTATGAATGGATTGTTCAATTGCTGGAAACTCTAACAGAGAAGGTGTCATATCTGGATCACCGTCTTTGATACTTTTCAGAATCATTGAACGTCATCTTGACAAAATAGAAGCATCCAGTCACCATTTTATGGATAAATTTGACATGGTCGATGTTTGTTCAAAGAACCTGGAATCTCAAGAACGTCAATCCACTGATGATTTGATAAGTGCTAAACAAGGAGAAAATTTTCAAGACAATACCATGGAGAATCAAGCAGAAGCTGCTGGTCAAGGAGAGTTTAAGGAAGAAGTTTGCGCGCCTGAACTTCCAGCTAGTGATGAGGACTCTAAGAATGAATCTAGTGAGATTTTTGAACCTATGATGACACTGGTAAGTTGCCTGTTGACCGAATGATTCAGCAAAGGAGAGAAAAGTGTAACTGATCAGTTGGAATTCCTACAACTCATTGATTCTAGCGGATTCAGAAGGCAGAAGATTTGCACACTAATTCCGGCTTTCCTGAATGTTACTACAATTTTAACTCGCCCAAGTCGAGTTCTTCACAGCCCAGGAAAATAGATGAGGACATCTTTGTCAAACCCATTAGGATTTACAAACGAAAGAGATGGAAGAGGAAATCATTTAATTCAATCCTCAAATCCTGCAATTCTGGAGCAGCTTTCCTTTTTTGTTGTTAGTTTCCTAGGTTCTCTAAGTTTTTCAGATTCTAGTAGGATTTTAGTTTTCTAGATTTCAGTAGGATTTCTAAGTTTTTAATTTTATTTGGATTAGGATTTCTTTCCTAGTAAATTCCTTTTCACTCTGGAGTTAGATTGCTATAAATACCCTCATCAATTAGGGTTTAAACAGTGTCCGTAGAAACTACAATGACAACAATTAATATATTTTAAAACGACTAATGACCAAGATGTGTATTGTAAAACACTACCTTGTGAATATTTTGTGGGTGATTGAGTGCTTCGTTTGGAAATGTTAATACATCTCTTGCACCTGACTGAAGCTCTTCAGGGAGGGAAGTTCCTTCAACCAGATGCGCAGAATCTAACTCAGACTTGGGTAATGCATCAGGTGCATCTGTCTCCAGTAAAATTCTTTCAGAAGGCACCTAGAAAGAACAAATTAAAAACAAAATTGGATCCAATAATGTCTAATGGTGTACATACACAACAACCTAAATATGGAACTAACCATCTTCAGCATCCTCTTTGCCTTGTGTACTTTCATGGACATAAGAAATCCAGAGAAAGAAAAGTAAGCACCAAGATTGGCAAATTCAGGAACCATCTCAGCAGAACCTAGGTAAGAATGAAGAATGACGCCAGCAGGAAAAGGACCCAAAGATCTGACAAGATAATTATTCATCTTTAGAAAGCATTAAATAAAACAATATAATATGAGGCAATGATAGATAAGTAGTTTCGATAAACCTCAATTTTACAAGCTATAATTAACATTGATAGAGAAGAAAGCAGCATCTACGCCATGGAAAAGCAAATTATGCCTTCTCCAAGGTTGTTTTGCATGAAAACATCTAACTGCAGAATCAACCTACGGGCCATGAAATAGCAATCATTATGTAGTAAGTCAAAGAACACGGATCACAACATTTTTCTGATAAGTAGAGGCTCTATACGAAGGATTACAGAGATGAGCTGCCATGAAATCCAGTGGTTGCAATTGCAAGAAACCGCTTCAGGTGGGGTGCTGGCCGGATGGATGCATGAAACAAACTTCTAAGTTTAAACATGAGAAATTGGAAAAACTCAGGCGATATAGTAACCGAGCAGCACCACAGTGAAAAGCCCACTTTCAATTTGGTTCCCATCGACAATAGCTTGTTCTGTTCTTGGTTGTTATAATCATGTCCATGTACTAAAAACTCATAATCTTTACAAACTAAACAATTAACAAACATATAAAAAGCAAAACTTAAATTAGATATGCATATATATGTGTGTGTGTGTGTGTGTGTGCATACTTCATTATCTGAAGAAGGTCACCAAAAGCACGAACACAGTGGATGGATGCTGGCCTTTTTAACTCTTTTGCAAGTTCAAGTTGTTGCCTGAATACATTAACCTGCAGCAGAAACCTTACATATTAACAGGATTAAGGAATCAATTGATGATAAATGGGATATATAAAAAAACAATTCTAATCAGCCCATTAAGATACCAGGAGCATGTGCAAGCAGCTACATATCATGGCAATTCAAATGTTTACAGAAATAACAACACGGAGACTTGCTTGACTGAAAGATAAAAGGAAAAAGTAAAATAAAATTGCCTTCCGTCCTCTTCTTTATTTTGTTGTCAAAAGAGTTAGTTACAGTCCCCAACGTACATTCATTCTGCCTAATAAGACCTCTTCCAACTTTAACAACAAGGATACAAAGTGAGATCACGTGTACAAACTGTTTGGTTCAGTGGAAATTACCATAAATATTCCATTAACATCCCAACCATTGAGTCTAAAACGTAGTGTCCGTGTTCCAAGAAAGAACTGTGCAGAAAAATGCCCCAAGTTTATTCAACCAGGCAAAGAATATTGAAGAATACCAGAACCAACGAGCCAATAAAAGGTTGTGGCAAAATTTCTGCATGAGAACATATGTCGGTTGTGTGCACAAAGACATGTTTACCTTTCATGCATGTGATTATGTATGGCTGCATATGTATGATGCAAACAAAGAATGGTGCTAGCTGATATTTTCTCTTAGGTTAGGAGTCTAGGGCTAAAATAACTTTTAGATTGAGTTATTCATTTTAGAGTTACTAGCATCTTTTTGTGCAGGGACATAACTGGAATTTAATAGATTTCCTGTGCAGAAATTCTCATCAATCCTAGTCAAAAAGGGCTAAGTTTTAGATATATTAAATTATTAAATTAATTGTTTTCCTATCTTCTTTAGGATTTGGTTTAGTTTCTTGTTTTGTTTTTAATTTCCTTTATCAATTAGGTTTTCTTAGTAAACGAGGAATAGGAATTCTACGCTGGTGTATTCTAATATAAATAGGCTATTAAGAGACTCTTGTATTCAGTTTTCAATCAATATAATTTCAGACTTTAGTCTAAAGAGTTTTAGAATTTAGCCCTAGAACTCAAAATTCTTCGTTCCAACTTCAATTCTACAGCTTTATCCTTCTATTCTCTCCGTACTTTGGGTTGTTTGGGTCGCTGGACAGCCGCTGCCCTGCATCATGAAATCTCTCTCTCTCTCTCTCTCTCTCTCTCTCTGGAGCATCCACTAAGTTCTCTCTTTTTTCATCTCTTTAAGACTTTAATGCTCTTTTCTCCAGATGCTTGCATGGAATAAGCTTCCAGTAAGACTCTTATGAGATATAATTTGAGAAATAATGTCCTCTAGATAAAACAAAAGAACGAAAGGTTATCTTAAAATGAAGTTTTTGATTATCATGAAAACTTACAATCACAAATCTGGGCTCCCCACCAATAACAACTAGAGGAAGCAATAGATGATAACAACAGGAGATGACCAACTTATATGAATATTTAGGAAGAATGAGTTGGAATGATAAGAACCTGATCTGTGAAATCAACCTTCTTCCCTTGTGACCCTTTGTCCAAGCCAATCTGAAAGGTTTACATGACTGTATTAGAACTTAGAATTTAGAGGTGCCTTTAATCATGTGTATAGAGGTTTTGGAAACCTATAAATTTCATATTTGCAAAGAATAGGATTATTCCAGTAGGAACTTCATGTGAGCTAAACAATTGATGTGGCTGACTCATAAAGAACCAGAAATCAGAGAAAGAGATAGCAGTGGTGATATAAGGATGACACATCCAAAGCTTTGCTCATAAATGTTCTTATAAGATAGCAAGGAAAGCCCCTCCAATGGGTAAAGCAGAACTTCAACCCCAAGAGCCAAGTAACAGACAAAATGTTTGTCTTAGTTTGGGTAGGAAGAACTCATATAATGAGAGCAAGGGCATTTGATGGAAATTAATTATTTCATTTAGAAGGAAGAGAGGAAACTGACCTTAGAGCTACTCAATCCTTCCTAATCAGGAAAAATGACATGAAATCGCGCTCCCACCCATCCCTAAGCCTTTCCCAAATTTGAGAATTCCCTGAACTTTTCACCTATCAAGTTATGTTTGGGGTTCCTCAAATCATATCAAGTCAGATTTCGAAGGGAAACTAAGGAGGGAAAGGATTGAAGATGGTCTAAGGAATTATCAACACGGAGCTCCTCACTTGAAGTCATTGATTAAAAACCGAATCGTACATTTGCATACAGGAAAACAGAAGATATAAACATAAAGTTTCATTAAGCCAATGGACCGCAGCTACCAACCTCTCCAACTGCAGCAGAGGGAGTAGCCTCGAAGAATTGTTTTAAAGTGTTGAGCCAATTGGGTGTCCTCTCTGCAACATACCTACTGACATACAATACAAGAGAAGAAAGGGTTGGAGAAAATACAATCGAAAACTTCAATCTCGACCCAGAGAGAGATTTACCAGGGATGGAGACCGAAGCAGGGAATTACGCAAGGATACGACTCACTAATCTGCTTGACCAAATGCCAATCTTTCTGAATAGAATTATTAAAATGACGATGTTGAAGAAGATTGAGCAGCCATAGGCATCACAATAAGGAGAGAGAAAACGTATGATATGGAAAGCGGTACCTCAGAGACTCCATTACAAGCAAAACGAACAACGCCAGAATCAACGGCTGCTGCAATCAATTGGGGTGCCTTGTCAAAGATTCTTGGGTCTTGCAAGTGACAGTGTGCGTCAAACAATTTCATCGTCTGCCCCCGGCCTGCCGCTCTGCTCTGCTCTGCTGTTCAACCACGCTATGCAAATTGCAAGTGTTTTGAGTTAATTACAACAACGCACCCGTCAGGTTTCTTTAATGGCAACACCCCACCCCAAAGGTCGTTTCTTTAAAAAAAATTGCGGTTTGGCCGTGTTATTTAGGGATGGGCATTAAGACGGAAAACCAGAACACCTAAACCAGAAAGAAAAAAAAGCCGTGTTGACTTAAAAAGTTAAGAAACTGGCACCGAATTGGATCAGATTAGTTCAAACTCATTTCGGTGCTTGTTTCACATCTTACAAAACTGAACTAGACTCCGCTGTGTATTTTTTTAAGTTTTTTTAATTTCTAATCTCATCATTAATATCTAGTCCAATCATCTCTCTTGGCATGAAATTGAGTCATTTATGAATTTTTAAGCACAAAAAATAAAATTTTAGTTACAATTTGTATAAAAAAAATATTTTGAAAAATATATAATAATAAAAACATCCTGTCCAAAATTAGAAAAAAAAAAAAACCGCAACGATTTCATAAATTTTTTTCACCAAAATTCGAACCGAATTGCATCGGTTGAATAGTACAAGTTTTGATTTCGGTGTGAGATGAAAACCAAACCAAATCGGACTGTGCTCATCCCTAGTGTTATTTGCCCCTTTCTTTTCTTTTTTTCTTTTTTTGAGAAATTGCAAAGGGAATAAATTGCATTTATAATTGAGGTTTCAAGGTTACTGGTACAAATGTACAAATGCAGCTAATAAAAATACGAAAATGTATGAACCACAAGGGTTAATTCAAATAATAGAAGTAGTCCATCGGGGATACACAAAATGTACCTTTACTCAAAGCCACATACTGCCCAAGAAATTTCTGCAAAAAAGTTGCAAGCCTGGAAAACCAGACATATACCTCAGGCAGCAAACTACAATTGCAACTACAACCTTTTAACTATCACAAGTAAAAAATACAAGTAGAGACTACAAACATGCAATAAACTCATAATAAGTTGATGCACTTATTACAAATAAATAAATAAAACTGCAACTGAAAACAAGTTAATAAGAGTTTATTTTTTACCACGTCGTCGCCAAGACAACCAAGCAGCCACCAAACTCGGGACGAAAGGGATGGGCGAGAAGCAAAGGTGGAGAAGGGATGGCAAGATCTCGGAGGGTAAGGTGGGGAGGGAAGGGGAAGATGAGAGGGATTGTAATATAACTTGTTGCCGAGGAAGTTAGATGCATTCCTCAACCTTTCTAATGACCCGCGAGGCTGGAGATTTGTTGTTATGGATTTGGGTCGTCCTAAAGGAAACATGCATCTAATGCTTAGGAAATGAACTTTAGCCGCAACCTATACAACAAAAACATTCTCTTTTTGTTTATACTAGTTGAGCTAAACATTTTTCATTTAAAATCAAATATCTTAGCCTAGTCTCTTTGAAAACAAATAGAAAAGGGAAAAAGGGAATAGATCTTTACCCTTGATGACATTTTCTTGATTTCTCAAGAATGAACACCTTTGTTGGAAAGACCTTTTCTTTCTCTTGATTTTGACTCATTCACCTTAAGGCCCCAAAATTGGAGTCCTCTACCTTACCACACCAAATGTTCCTAGAGATGAAGAGAAGGAAATCAAGAAGTATGGACGCTAGTCTACTTCTTCATTGGACCAATTTTTGGTTTATGGAAGATGAGATACAAAGATGATCACTCATCAACCAAAGTAGGAAACCAAAAACTCTAGCTAGGTTTTCTCCCACACTAAACTTATATAGGACAACACAAAAGGCAATTGAGTGGGTATTTGGGGCTCCATTTGGTCCATGGGTCATGTCATCTTATGCCACTTATCCCTTGGGCCCAATAGCCTTTTGGACTATTTTGTCCATTTCCTTTTAAATCATATTTAAAAGCCCAATTCAATATTTCTATATGTCAATATTAATTCCATGATTAATCTTTTAATTATAATTTAACTATTAAATTATAATTATAGTCTCACTATTTGACTTTGGTCAATTACTCCGGTCAACAAATTGACTTTTGACTGTTGACTTTGACATTTGATTATTGTAGGGGTCTTTTTGTTCCAGGCATGCCTGACGAATGGGCTTGGGCGTTGTAAGAAGAAAGAGAACAAGAATCCCCCTGCTGCCTAAGTTCAAAAACCGGGCTCCTGAAAGAGTTTTTTACAAAGGTTTGCTAAAACCTTAGAAGAAACACTTTCAGGTTCTTTTCACTAATAAGCATGACAAACCGATAATGGACTTGACTTGAGGAGCTTGTGGCATGAGAGCTGAATCTTCACAAGTTTAGCGATTTGAGAGAGAGAGAGAGAGAGAGAGAGAGAGAGAGAGAGAAGAGTGTATTTCTTATAGAGAAAAGAAGGAAAAGTTCAGAAGTAAGGAAAGAAGAAAATTAGGAGGATTTCTATCCCATAAAGAGAGAGAAAACGATGGAAAGAAGAGATGGTGTATCTAGAGTGAATTCCAGTTTGCTTGACAAAGCTTGGTCTTGCTCTGGAATGGTGTGTGTTTGCTGGATAGAGGGAGCTTTCTTTTATAGGCGGTTAGGGCTCTAATTCTATCAATCTTTCATTCCCACTTTTTCTTCGCTTCTCCCCATTCACTCCTTTTGGTGAAATCTCTCCCATTGGAGTGCAGGCCTCTTTGAGTTCCAAGGTTTTCTGTACAGCTGGGTCTCCTCATGGGGGTGAGGCGCCACTTGCTTTCTCCCTTGGTTTTAAAACTGGAGCTCGCAGAGGAAAGGAGAAAATGGATGAAGTTATTTGTCCAGTGGGTATTCCTTCTACGTGCATAGATTTCCTTTGGTCCTTGCTATGGCTCTTCGTTGACTACCTTGGAATTCTGATAAGGGTGGAACACAATGGTGGATTTTTATAAAGCACTGGGCTGGACTTTGCACATAGTATTGGGTTATTGGCATGCTATCTCCAACATTCAATGGGATTTGGTCAAGCCTGGAAACAATCCATTTGCTTTCATTTTGGGCTTTTTACTGATATGGGTTTATCTAAGTGTTGTAGCAAACTGGATATTCTCCTATGGCATTGGATTAATTCTTTCTCTCTCATGCTAACCCATGTATTTGGGCCAGGGGATTGGGATTGAGTTTTAGTGCTCCCAAGTAGCCTAAAACTTCCACTCCTTAGTCCCTCAATGGGCCCTTGAGTGCTCCTACCCGTCCATACCACAACCTTCTCAGCAAGCCCAGGATGATTAAGTGGCTTGGGCTCACTTGAGCTTGTATCATGGCTTGATGGCATTGTGTGTTTATTTATCATGCTTGGGCTCGAGTTTTATTGCGTCATAATAAGCCGTGATTGGATCGAATGATGTTGGCTAGGTTGGTGAGCGTGAATTTAAAAGCTGTTGTGTTTTTGGCTCTTTTGCGCATGCTTGCTTGGCGTGACACACGACCCATGGCTTAAGTAGGCATGTCCTACAATTTCTCCTTATGTCCCGATTGGGCTTCTTTTGCAACTAATTATTTGTGCCGGGCTAAGAACAAGTTTGGGCCCAACCCTTGGATTTTTGGGCCTTTACAATTATCAACCATTGACTTGTGTCTCCTTATTTCATTTCTCCTCATTTGTACCTCTAATCACATTCTTTGGGTATGCAGATCCGTAGGTTCCCTTTAGCAAGGTAGTGGATTGACTCAACTCCTCTAGAGAGATGATAAATGAATTAAATTCCACAATTTAATTTTTCCTATTAATAAAGGTTAATTGAAACCTTTTAGGACATCCACAAACCGTGGTTGTCGCCTAGCAGCAAGTCACGGTTATCCGAGCTAAATGAGACGTTGTGAAATAACCTATTCAAATTGGAATGACCGTCCAATTGAATCCTTCTCTTATGTCAATACTTCTTATTCACATTATTAAATCCCTTAAAGCTACAATAAGCTTTATCGGCATCTTTATCATGTACAAGCTCCTTCATCCGTGTAACCCCCGGATTTAACCGCTCACTTACTTTGTACCTACAATGGTTCTCATCTTGCTCTACAAGGTCGAACAAGCATAAATGGTTTTTTGAAGTCTTCCTTCTCAAACATTTCAGGAATTTCTCGCATATAAATGCGTGCTATTTGATGTTGTATTGGTGTTCGAAATGCCATTGGAGGTTTTTCATTGTTATCGACATGATCAGCTATTAACTCCTTGTGCCTCTGTGAATCATGAGCTCTTTCAAAATATACTATGAATTCCATCAATGTGTTTTTCCAGTTAATATATTGTTTGAAAAATGAATGACAGCTTTCGGCCCATTGATTACTTGACATCCTAGCCAAAAACACATGTTTTACATATGATGGAACTCAATTCTCCCGCAAAGCATGAATTGAGCTCAACCACAAATGATCTTTCAGCCCATTGTTTGTGATGATTTCATCCCATTTCGTATCAAATTCTTCCTTTGTGTCCATACCCCATATGCATCTGTACATTTTCGAAAAACATTCTCCAATGCCAGGTTTCTTGGTAAACTTATTCAAGATATGTCATATGCAATATCTATAGAATATTGTCGGGAGAGTTACAATAATTGCCTTCGACATGGTTGCATCTTGATCAGTGATGATAATTTTGGGTGGCTCACTTGGCATGACTTTCTTGAATTCCTTGAACAACCATACAAATAAATCAGTGATTTCACTAGTTAGGAATGCACAACCAAACGACACTATTTGCCGATGGTTGTTAACGTCTAACAAAGGCGCAAAGACCATCCCATAACGGTTTGTGTTGAACATCATATCAAATACCACCACATCTCCAAAAAAAACCCATAAGCTCGTCTTGACCTTGCATCTAACTAAAAAACATTACCCATCATTCCTTCCAAATCTACATCCATCTTGAAATAAAATTATTCATTCTTTTCTTACTCAGGCAAAAAATGCTCATTAAGCAGCTCTACATCATGTCCACTCACCTCTGCACGTTTGTCCCTTACATAATTATAGACATCTCTCTTTATAAACCCAAAATTTTTCAATCCTCCTACTTGCGCCCCAAGAAGGCTTACTTATTTATGTACAAGGATATTAACTTTGCTCATATGTGCACTATAGACCTTTGTAGACTCTGTTAAGTTACGGTGAGATCTCAATAGATGGACTTTATCAAATGTGGTCATTTCATGGTTGTGTACCTCATTGAAGCATACAACAATATACTTATTTTTGTCTTGTATCTTCAATATAGCAAGTTTAGCCTTGCAACCAATTCGAGTACAACCTCGTTGTCTTCTCTTACAACTAGCATTACTTGTCAATGAGTACCCTTGTTTACAACATACATATTCTTTCCTTGTTACATCTCCTATCCATAGCATAACTAAACCCAAATAATTAAAAAACCATTGCATAACTAAACCCAAAAAATTAAAGAACCTGTCTTCCACATCCTCTTCGATTGTGGCATTCTTTTCCACATGCTCCACATCTAATCTTAATGAAGAGCCTTCTAAGTTTTGCTGCTGGAGTAGTGTAACATGGAGGCAAAGGGTTTGGTGGGTTTGGGGTTGGTACTTGAACCTTACCAGGCTCCTTTGTCCTCACTTTCTTGAGTCTTCTTGGTTATCGCCTATGAAATGGAAGTTTAATTGGAGGCAAGCCATCCTTAACCCACTGATCCATAGAAGGGATGTGGTGAACTATTGGTTTATATGACCTTGTGTATGTCTTTGGCTTATAACACTCATCTACATATTGAATAGGGTTTTCATCTCTGTGGAATATAACTGAAATAGCATGTGCACAGGGTATGCCACATAAATTTCATCTCATACAACTACAAGTCATTGCTTTTAGATCTACAACAAACTCCCTACCATACATGTGACTGACTTGATACATTTTCTCCCCAGGCAATCTAGGAATGCATTGAGAGGCTCTCATCTTGTTCTTCTCAATTATTTTGAATATCCTTGAGCCAACAGAGTGTTTCCATTTTCCACAAGAAGCCCTTCGATTAGCCATCCTAAGCATCACATACATTCTAATATTTTCCAAATATGTCAAAATGGAATTATCTCTGGCATCAATTATAGCTGCATTAAAGCTCTCACAAAGGTTGTTCAATGGCAGGTATGAGGCCCTTTTGCTTGTTACTTATGAAAACCCAGGATAAACCATTTGTAATACCTAAATCTTCAATCAACAAAGATAGAAACCAAATCCACGAGTCCTTGTTTTTAATATCAACCACAACATATGCAATTGGGAAAAGCCCATTATTACCATCAACTCCTACAACAGTTAATATTTGCCCAGGATAAGGACCTTTCAAATGGCAAGCATCAACCCCAATAACAGGCCTGCACCCTTCTAAAAACCTTTTTTTACAAGCAGTAGACACACATAAATCCTTTGAAATATTGCTTCACCCCCAACCAGATCACACTTAATTTTCACTGTACTACCCTTGTTAGTATTCTTCAAATGCTCTGCATAGTCCCACAACCGTGCATATTGCTGTATGTAGTTTCCTTCAATTTGTGCTTTAGCTAATCTCTTTGCCCTATACACTTGAGTTTTGGACACCCTCACATGATAGGACTCCAATACTTCTCCTTGAAATGCTTTCAGATTTCAATTTATGTTTCTCTTAATCTTCCTAGAAAATCTGTCACAAATCCATTTGGGATTAGCAAACTTTAGCTTGTCCACCCTCCCACATGTATGTTCTAAGCTCAACTTCTTAATTGCAAATGTCCTGATTTATCTGTGAACCATAAACCACAAATGGACAATTTAATCCTCCTTTGCAAATTGCCTTTACTCTCCTCTTGTCATTTTTTTCAAAGTACACCCACTGTTGCATTCATAAGAGCACACAAATTAATGTGCAAACAACCAATTAAAAATACCCGCAAGTGCACGAATCTATAGAGGTATAGATTATGTAAGTACGGGGTTCGATCCCACAAAGAACTTGTCGGCTTCCTATAAGTTCTAATTTGAGTACGTAAAGAACACTTAATTGACACACCACAAATGCACCAATGCAAAACGGAAACTAAAAATGAGTAAAGAAGTGTAAAAGAAATGAAACAACACAAGAAAACTAGGGAAAAACACAAACAGCACTTTCTATCACCTTTTTATCACCTATTTATCACACGTGAACAGTGCCACAAACAGTGAACAGTGCGACCGGTCGTTTTTGCACAGAATCGTTTTCTCTGTTTTTCAGTTTCGACCTCTGTTCAGTGTTTAACCTATAACTTTCCAACTGCAAGTCCAAATTTCACGTTCTTTATACGGTTGGATTCAGCACAGAAAATTCATGAACACAACACGGACCAAAAGTCCAAAACAATTACAGAAACAAATAAAATCAGTGACAAAGACACATAACGTGTCAAACACGCACACACACACACACACACACATTTTGGGGAGGGGGGGGGGGTTTGGTTTTGGTTCAAGTGACCTAATTCTATTGCATGAAAGTAAATGGACTTTGAATTTAAATGAGAATGGCAAATATGAGTTATCAAAATGTGAAAGTACCAAGTAACAAACACTAGGGTTTCGGAATCCACCCAAAATAATTCTACCCATGTTCAAGTATACTCAAGTGATGAACTCTAAATGTATTGATGAAGATGTTCGTAATCAAGACCAGTACTAGTGGCTCAAGACGCATTGATTCTGTCTAATATACGTAAAGTGCAGTACTAGTGCTACAATACTTGTGCCTTCCCTATAACCGAATCTAGGTGTGCTTAGTACTTTGATTCAATTACAAGAAAAATCCATTAAGCTCCAAGAGAATATGAACATCACAAAAACCCTAATAGCATGATGTTTACATTAGGTATTCAAGAAACCAATTCACATGGATGATTCTTACTTCATCCATTTATTGCTTAGGATAACATGAAGATACACATAATCCCAACAATTTCAAGAAGCATGCTTTCAAAGATGGCCAACCAAGGAAAACACACATCAAGGATATATTAATTTGGTGAATTGGAATTCATCAACAATATCCAGAAATTCATACACTCAAGCATCAAAACAATAAGGTAATCATGTTTAGGGCTTCAACCTAAGCCCTAGCTATAGAGTTTAGTTGCTCATACTTATTCCAAATACAAACTCAAAATAAAATTAGAAAGAGTTTACAGATTTTGAGAAAATGATGAAAGCTTCAAGGTCATCAATGGTGGAAGCTTTCTTCTCCACTTTGTTTGGCTGCACCTTGGCTTTCTCCTAGCTCCAAACTCTCCAAAATCTGCTCTCAATGTGTAGAATGATAGAATGCCCTTTGTTACCCACGTTCAAAAGCCTCTCATACTTCAGATTGCAATTAACTTTCCATTGCCCATCAATTTCTAGCTCATAGAAATAATATAAAATTCATGCTTTAGTTAAAACCTTTGCCCTTGTCCCCTTTGCCATGATGAAGCATTGTCTTCACAAAGATGCCAATTGCTTCAGAAAATATCTCATTTACTAAGATAATTTCTTGTTACCAAGAGTTATGGTAACAAGAAGAATCAATATGACACAATGGAGGTAAAAGCTGGCCAATTTCGGATTTCCAGAGCTATGGTAACATGCTGGATTGGTTGGATAGGCAATACTTGCCCAATGGAGCTCAAATTTGGATATGTTGTAGTTAACATCCATTGGAACAATTCTCATGAAGATCTTCACCTCATCCAAGCACGGAGCATGCTGATCCACGGCCAAGAAGTTGACCTACGAAAATGAACAAAATCAGAATTTATAACAAATAATGCACTTTTAGCTCATTTTCATTCCAACCAAAGTAAAATCTAAGAAAACACAAAAAGGAAGTAAAAAGCTATAAAATGTCAAGAACTAACTCAAAATAGTGGGTAAATAACATGAAAAATCATGTGTAAAAATGAACCGAACACCCACCTTCCTTGAATAATGGAATATTCCTTCAGTGCCTCTTTAAGAACCTCCTGTTTTCAAATTGCATCCCAAGCCGAAACTTGGGATTCTTTAAGTCCACCTCCCTCTTATATTGCTTAAACCGAGGTAATGTTTTTTTCCTTCTCACCTTACTTGTCCCTTCATTATCCTCTTCCATATCATCCCCATCACCCTCACTTTGAGAATCAAAATCTGAAGTGTGCTCATTATCTGATGACACCTCTCCAGGAGCCTAGAAGTAGGCCCCTCATTGTTACCATTCATCGTGGGCTCTGCCTCTTCATGAACTGACACTTCAACTGTCTTAAACCCAAATTCTTCTTCACTGAACTCATAATCACTAGCAACAAATTCTCCATCATCTTCTTCACTGTCTACAACCTCAGCTTCATCTTTATCTTGCACATCAACATTATCTTGTACCTCAGTTTCATCTTCCACCTGAACATTGTATTGCACCTCTTCATAATTGTCTGCAACATCCAAACTACGGCACCCAAAAGATGCTTGACTCCAAACTGTATTAGAATTGCCCACTTCAGTGTAGTACAACACAACAATCCTATTACATGGCATTTGGGCCAACATGTCAACTAGTTTAGCATCAGAGCTAATAAGTTCAAGCCCACCTACACCATGCTTTCCACCCTTCCTATACCATATTTCCAAATTTGGTTTGGGGTTGGAAATGTCTACATTGTAACCAAGCCCTTTCCCTACCTTTCTTAAGTCCACTGATGATAGAAAATCATCTATAACATTATCCATGTAACAAACTTTTCCATTTTTATACTCCCTGCTTTCCAACACACCCCATGGTGAAGTTCTAAAGTACACTTTTCATGGTTACTTGCACAATAAACAAGGTTCAGAACAATGCTAAAACACACAAACCTATTTTGGATTCATAAAATCAGACAAAATCATGTTTTAATTCAATGTTGTGCACCAAAATCAAAATATACAGTATACAGTTTGGTTAGTTTTTTTAATTGTTATGGAATAACTTTAGTCGATTTGGTGGGAGGCATAGAAGACAAGAAGGGATTAAAAAAAACCCTAAATGTTGCAATCAATGACAGCATAAAGCAAAGCCTATAAGGAATCTTAAAAATCTATGGACCACACAGATGAAAACAAAACCAACTGATACGTATTCAAACATGCAGAATCACTTACTGTATTTAGGAGCAACACCACCCCAACGGAAGTCAAACTCTTCCATCACTGTCAGCCAAAATGACGAAAAACCCAACTATCCCCAAAATGAAACCCTAGCCCTTAATTGTACCCCCAATCAACCCCAAATTTTGAAGCTTACACAGAAAATTTCTCACTCACTCAGTCATTGCTGCAGCAAATTGAACTCCAATAGCTGTCTCAGAAGGGTCGATTCACTGGTATGGAAGATCGAAAGTGCTTTCCCCTCTCTCGAGCGCTAAATTGGATTTTTTGTTTCAAAATGGCAAAAAATCAAATATACCCCTCACAACAAGAGCACGTGCCATTCACATGGTCAAACTTGATGAATTCTGTTATGACAGGACCTAGGCCCTGTTTGGGATTGCTTTTTTTCGTCAAAAATCTGCTTCACTTTAAAGTTAAGCAGTTTAATGTGTTTGGTAAAAATAAAATATCTCGATTGTTTTAAAAGCAATGGCCTTTTGACAGCAGCTTTTAAAAGCAGGCTCTGGGTTACTTTTCAAAGCTGCTTTCAAAGAAGCTGAGATGAACATTTAATGAATTTTTTTAATTCCCAAAATACCACCACCACCACAACCACGACCTCCTCCACCTCCTCCACCTCCACCTCCACATCCACCTCCACCACCACCACCACATCCTACTCCTCCTCATCCTCCACCACCACCACCACAACCATGACCTCCTCCATCTCCTCCACCACCACCACCTCTCCACCTCCACCTCCACATCCACCTCCACCACCACCACAACCACCACCTCCTCCAAAATCTCCACATCCACCACCACCTCCACAACCGCCATCCTCACCACCACTACTACCACAACAACCAACTCCACCTTCATCACCACCACCACCTCCACTCCATCACTACAACTACCACCACATGATTAGTACATAGCACTTTTAACATCTTGTCTATTTTAGTCATTATTCACAGTTACAACAATTTTATATTAAAATTTACCAAACGGTTTTGACACTGCTTTTTGTACTAACTGCACTTTAAAAATACTGTTTACCAAACATGGAGCTGTTTTACTTTACAGCTAATTATTTTTAAAGCACAGGCAGAAGCAACTTTTTTTAAAAGTGACAGCAATCCCAAACTAGGCCCTAATTGGAACTATTTGTCCAGTTAAAAGATGTAATTGACTCAAAAAAAAGTTCACGGACCCAATTGCAACTGGGGGAGTTAAGGGACGTCAACAATTAAAAACCCAATACAATAATTAAAAATTAAAGGAAACTATTATAGAAACTTGTACCTAATTTTAAAATTGAAAAAATTGAATCTCACCACCAACATGGCTTTTTTTTTTGGGCTGACATGGACTTAAAAAGTACAAAAAAAATTCTCTATTCTTTAAATTAATTAAAAAAATTTAAATCAGATAAATACAAAAAATAAATAACAAAAAGTTTAAAAAAGTAATTGAAAAACAAACAATTAAAAAAAGTAACCGAAAAACAAACAAACCCAGGACTACCCAACCCCACCTCTCCAACCCCGCAACCTCCCCCCTCTCAACCTCCACCCACCGTCACCCCGCTGCTCCCATCGTGACCCGCACCCACTCTCTCTCCCACCCTCACATCTATCATCCTCGTCCATCGCCACCAAACTTCCTACCATCTCTACAGTCCAAATCCACGACAATTACCACCCAAATGCTACAAAAATGAAAACCTATGAATGAGAGTGTTTTTCTTTCTCTCCTCGTCTTCTCTCTCTCTCTCTCTCTCTCTCTCTCTCTCTCTCTCTCTCTGTACAACAACCCAGATCTGAACTAGGGTTGTTGAAATCGTGCCTCGGGTAGAGTAAATAGATAACCGAAATATGATTGGACAAGGATTTCAATCCCAAATCTAACTAATAAAATCTTGTAGCATAAGTAAATTAACACAAGGATTTTTGTACCCAATGGTACGAGGAAAAAACCCAACGGGGAAAAACCTCTAGAAATCCACTAAGAATGGACTATTACAAGACTCAAGAAGATGAACTCTAAACAAGAATCTATCCAATACTTTTGTCTTGCCTTACTCAATCATTGCTTGAACTCTCTCGAATCCATAATCCTCACGAACAAGCATGCCTGCACACAGCTTCAATTGCACACAACTTCCAATATGGAATATGAAATATGAAGATGCCAACTAGAATTAAAAAGCTTCACAAAGTTTCTTTATCATTCTAATTTTTCATGAACTTACCAATGCTTCTCTCAACATAAATATCTCAAATCAGTTTGTGTAGAAGTAAGTAACAAAGGTCTTCAAGCTTTGTTTTATATCAAGAGAAATCACATTCCCAAAAAGAGTAGGAAAAAGTAGAATTGGTTTTAACGTGAAAAAGAGGAAAACAATTTTGCTGATTGATTTCATTAGGAATTTCATTCCTAACAAAACTAAATCACAAAAATATAGTTTTCCTAATATGATATGCAAATGCAAATTACCTTGTAGACATAGTGAACCCTTGATCTGTTCAATCTGGATAAGTCTTGTGGTCCAAGTTAATTTGCCTAAAAACTAGGCCTAAATCTACACAACGAGTACACAATTACAAGTCTATGAAATTAAGCCAATTCCTAAGTAAATTCACATTTATAGTTGTTTTTATTGGGTATGGCTTATAGGGAAGAAGGAAGATCAAGAGAATGAATAATCAAGTCAAGATTACTTGTATTATTCATGGGTCCAACACCTAATAACAACCATGAATTTTTTAAGTAGTTAAGACGCGTAATAAAATCAACCTCCTTCCAAAGGCCTTAGATCCAACATCTTGTCTAGATGTTAGATCGAAATCAAGTCCATAATCATCCATAAGCCTATAGATGACTATTTATCTAAACTTAAGGAAATGCAAAGGTTTTCCGTTAGTAGTAGTGCATATTCCGAAATCTCAAATAAAAGAGTTTTATGAAATTGATTTGATTTGCAAAACAAATAGTGGGAGTATCGTACAACTACTCATATGATTTAGAATAATAGTTGTCCTAGGCCAAGTAGTTTAATTGGATTAAACATGTTTATGATGAGACCTTAAAACCCTCAATTAACTAAATTAAGTAGAAAAATGGTAGACTTTTTTGAAAGCCTAGCTTGGCCTTCCACCATGGTGAATTCCGAATAGGCTTGACCCTTGTGAAGGTTTTGCCTCAGATATGGGGGGATGACAGCAAGATGTTCTTGCTTTATACATTGGATGTTGCAAGGATAGGCTCAAACATGGACCAACATTCTACTATGATGAGGTTCATGCCCTTAAAGCCAACTAATTATGTAATAGTTAGAGTTAAGGACATCTTTGATAAAAGACATATTATGTTATCAATGGGCGAGAAAAGTTGTTTTATACATTAAATCATCCTATATTATCTTTCAATATGTAGAACAACCATAGTCCAAGGAATACATAAGTGGACATGAGAGCTATGTAATGAGATTGCATACATGAAGACTTCTTATCATCCATAAATTATAAATATGTTTCTGGTCATAGGAATATTGATTGGGCGTCAATATTCTGCAAAAACCAGGTACACACAGTATTGTCTCTATATGTAGGGAATGACAAGGTCTCAAGTCATTAAGTGTGGAGACACATCAATATGTGTGTAGGTGCTTGTAGAAGAACAAGTACACTGAACGCGATCTAACACATGAGTTACAGCATGGAAGTCTTTACTCACATGTCAAGCTGGAACTCATAAATTGCAATGGTACAAACTAATCCTTAGACCTGAGGCATCATAGATGTTTTGCGGCTACGTTGTTAATCTTTGAGGGCACTAAACGATCATGTTGAATTAGGCATAGCTTAAAGGTGCTCATCAGGATTCTCAATAGAGCCATGGAAGCAAATGAATGTACAACAAGGAATCTCTACTCTCAGTGAAGGAGAGAGAATACTCCAAGATATGATTGGTCAAATCTCTGTGCAGAGTAGTGGATAAGACTTGAAAGAAGAAGTCTTCAAATCTTACCAGGATAATCATATAAAAGGAATGATTCACATTAGGATATTGACAATCGGATTTCATGATATAATAATGTGAATAAGGAGTATTGACATAAGAGAAGGATTCAATTGCACGGCCATTCCAATTTGAATAGGTTCTTTCACAACGTGTCATTTAGCTCGGATAACCGTGACTTGCTGCTAGGCGACAACCATTAACTCATCTTCGAGTTATAAAACACTAATTCGAAGCCAGCTTTTGTCAAGACATCCACTAACTCATCTTCTTATTTCACAAAAGGCAGACATATAATCTTGTTCTCAATCTTCTCTTTGATGAGTGTTCATCCACCTCAACATGTTTTGTTCGATTGTGTTGAACTAGATTATGAACAATATCAATTGCCAAGATCACAATACAATTGCATGGGCTTCTCCGATTTAAAACTCAATTATGTTAATAAACCTTTTATCCATAATAAACCACAAATTTCATGCCCCATACCTCAATACTTTGCTTTTGCACTGGACTGAGCTACCACATTTTATTTTTTCCTTCGCGAGTGACAAGGTTACCTCAACAAAATGTAAAGAAGCATGATATGGAGCACCTATTAATAAGGGATCCAGCCCATTCTGCATATGTATACCTAATAATATCTAGATTCCCATTTTTTGAGAACATCAAATCTTTCCCAAATGCTGACTTCAAGTATCTCAAAATTCGATTCATAGCATCTTTAGGAGCGACACTAGGTGAATGCATGAACTGACTAACCACACTCACAACATATGCAATGTATGGTCTTGTGTGTGCCAAGTACATCAACCTTCCAACAAAGTGCCGGTATTGTTCCTTGTTGGCTGGCAAGTGATCCACCTCTTCACAAGTTTATGATTTACCTCAATAGGTGTGTGTCAACAAGCTTACATCCAAGGATTCCTGTTTCAGTTAGTAGATCCATCACATACTTCCTTTGAGATAGAAAAATATTGGTTTTTAACCTTACCACTTCAATTCCAAGGAAGTATTTCAGATGACCTAGATCCTTCATCTCAAACTCCTCAGGTAAGTATTGTTGTAGGTTTTGTCTTTCTCCAATGTCATCCACACAAATGATTAAGGCAGTGACCTTGTCTCCATCATGCTTCAAGAACATAGTATGATCTAAATTGCTCTGAGTGTATCCAAATTCTTTCATAACCTTAGTAAATCGTCCAAACCACGCTCTAGAAGATTGTTTCAATCCATATAAAGACTTTCTGAGTTTGCAAACTTGATCATATTTTCCATGAGCTAAATTACATTCAGGTGGCAGATTCATGTATACCTCCTCTTCCAAGTCTCCATGTAGGAAGGCATTTTTAACATCAAATTGATGTAATGGCCAATCCATATTTGCTGCTAGGGACAGTAAAATTCTTATGGTGTTGATCCTGGCTACCAAGTGACAAGTTCCGTATAATATGTGACAATTAACTTGTTAATTTTAGTATGTTAAGTTTTGAATGTAATTTGCAAAGTAGTTTCAATATAATTTGTCTAGATCGTTAATATTTGTATCTAATTACTCTATTTAGTGGATGTTGAGTTTCAATTTGTTATTTTTATATTATTTATTTTTAATTGTCCAGGATGCTTTTTTATTTTATTTTATTTTAATATTATTAATATTGTTTTTGACGGCTAAAAGCCGTCAACAAAGAACACTTGTGTCAGGAATTATAATTCTTGATGGGTATAAGGGTTCATTGTGAGTTTTTCGATTGGTTTGTGACGCTTTTTAGTTGTCAACGCACACTATTCCTTGACGGCTATTAAGCGTCAAGTTTGAGGGTACCTTTTATTGACACTGGCACTCTTTACACTTCTTGACTAGTCAAGAAATGGTTATGTTGATGCTTTTTAGCCGTCAACTAAGTGTGTTTTTCTTGTAGTGAATATATGACAGGACTCGAATCCAAATTCCACTTTGGAATCCAGCCGAACCCTATGCGTGTCCGATACTTGGTGAGTGTCGGGCACAAATGACCAAACTGTCCTTCCAAACAAAACTCCAAACTAATCTCAAGTTTGACTTCTGCCAAAATTTCCTCATGTAAAACAAGCATATATATAACCCAACTGCCAACATGCATAAAATTATGTCCAAGAAAATCAAGCATCATATCATTCTGGCCTCAGGCCTCAACAATTCAAATAAATCATTATGTTAACAAACTCAGTTCTGATTCTTGGAACACTCTCAGAATAGTATTAGATTTCAAATAACTTAACTGGACTACCTGTCAATGAATTATCCTCACGGTTGCACCTAGAATTCTAGGTTGCCTACGTACCCTTAACCAGGGATCAAGCCACATGTAGTTCTTTCCCTTTATACATTGCACTTGTTATATTTGCACAGAATCCGAACATGTTTATTTATATTTATATCACAAGTCATACGTTTGCATAAACCTTTACACCAGTTTAAAGGCTTATGGAAGTCCACCCCATATTTATGTGTGTATACCTTTTCTACTAACATGGCCTTATATCTTTCAATTAAGCCATCAACGTTAAGCTTCATGGTATAGACCCACCTAGATCCTGCCATTTTCTTTCCGTAAGGTAAAGGGACAAGCTCACATATGGCAATCTTTGGCAGAGCTTGCATTTCTTCATTCATGGCATCTTTCCACTTTGGATCCTCCATTGCTTCTTTCACACTACTTGGAACATATATGTCGGCCAAAAACATTGTCGGGCAATTCATTAGTGTTATCAATTTCAAGGTAACATAGTACCTAAATGACATCCTCTGAGGGCAATTGGTGTGGTACTATAGTAGAAGGATATGATCCAGAGTAGGCAAACCCCAGAAAAAGATTGAGTTGATGCTCCTGATTTTGGCAGCGCTTAGCAACTGGTCGCTAGGGAGGGGTGACCAGTCGTAATTTGCAAAACCGCATCCTACACGAAATGGGTCTGCTCATATCGTTCCCTAGGTATGGGCGATCGATCGCTAGTGGGCAAAATGTCCTCCTACATGAAACTTCCAAATCCAACTGGTCGCTAAGGATGGGCGACCAGTCGCTTTCTGAGTAGATCCGTATACTAAAGGTTGATGCCAATGATTGATTGGGCGTTGAAACTCATTTGATCGTTTGTTTCATGCTGGACCTTATTTTGTTCTTTTGAATAGTACATTTCATGTTCCCGAAACACTACATCTATAGACGTAGACACTTCCGAACTTGGTGGGTGATAACATCAGGTACCACTTTTGCTGTAGGGCATACCCAACAAACACACACATTAATGTCCGCGAATCTAATTTACTCCGCTGGTGATCATGTAGGTGTACAAACACAACATATCCAAAACTTGTGGCTCGAGGTTTGGGGAGGGAGGTATATACTAGTGATGATTAAGTGCCCGTTTGACATTATTTATTTGGGGTGATAAGTGATTTTTTTAGAATTTTGGGAAACCCAGCCTTTTGGTAAACTATGAGAAAATAACTTATTATTAAAAATTGTTATAAGAAAAAGCTATACGGGAAAGTAACTAATGAAATGCTTTCATTTTCTAATTATGCAATAATTAGTTTCGAAGAGTTGCTAGGTTTAATGATTATGTGACAATCATTTTTTGATTATGCGGGAATTAGGACCAACAACACCTTTAACAAAAAGTTTACCAAACGCCAAACTTTTTTTTTCTCACAGCTGATTTCTCTCACAACAAATCTAATAGCGATTATTTTCAAGCGCAGTAATGCCAAACTTGTCCTAAGTATTGGGAAAGGTGTTTGAAAATTGAAGATGCTGAAAAAATACGATTGATAAGATAAGTTGTAGATGTGACTGCCTCTCCCCAAAACTACCGAATGCTAGCATGACATGTAAAAGCCTATTAAATTGTAAAATTAAAACTCAATTTCACCTCAACTGCATAAAACTCAATTTCACCTCAACATTGGCTCGACGCTAGTCATGTATGCAATTTCTTTTATTTTATTGTGAAAAAAAAATTACGCATTTCAATTTTTCCAATTTAATTTAATCCTAAGTCAAGACTTAGTAAAAAATGCTAGCACAATGTTTGTTCCTGTAGATTGTCGCTCAATTCTGAAATTCTGAATTTTAGGCCCAACAAAAAAAACTAATTTAATTTCAATCTTACATAAAAACTGAACCGAACCAAATTGCGGTACTAATTTTAGAAGCATACATAGGTTTTAGTCTATGTTTATCCATGAGTCAACGCTAACTTCAACACCCTAGCCCATCGTCAGTAGTGTTGTGTTGGCGTCAAGTCAAACTCTTGTTAGCATAAACAATGGAAATAGAATGAATGGCTACGCTCCCATTAATTAGTTGCTCCATCCACCTACCAAATTACTCTGTCAGAGTCTCTCTCGTCCTTGAAATTGAGTACAGGCCCGCCCCAATTTCCTCTCCAAAATTCATAACCATTCATTCACGGTTTGCTAGTCACACCAATTCTTGTACGCACCCAATCTAACCCAACCCAATCCAATTCAATTCAGACAAAGCAATTAACCGAACCAAGTACCAACCATGAACCCGCCACCGCCACCACCACCCACACCCAAAAAGGAGGTTCAACTCCACGGCCCACGCCCCTCCCCTCTCAAAGTCAACAAAGAATCGGTCAAGATCAAGAAGCCACCACCACACCCACGCCCAGACCCAAACCCAAACCCAAACCCAAACCTACATGCAGACATCGAACAGCGCCAGCCAGTGGTGATCTACACGGTGTCTCCTAAAGTCATCCACGCCACAGTGAGTGAGTTCATGTCCTTAGTCCAACGCCTCACCGGCCCTTCCCCTTCGTCCTCCCCCGGCGACGGCGGACTCTCACCGGCTGCAAGACTCGCCTCCATCCACAAAACAAGCCCCAATTCTTCTTCAATGTCAGATCACAATAGGCCCTTGATGCCCACCATCACTACTTCTCACCACGACGACTTCATGGCAAGTATTTTTAATAATCTTGAAGATCAAGGAAGAGGAGATGAAATGGGTCAGTTTTCGGGCATATTGTCTCCTGCCCCGGCGACTTTGCCGCCCATCATCCCAAATGGGTTTTTCTCTCATCAGCATGACGTCCTTAGCAGCCCATTTCACAGTTGGCAGGGAATTGGAAACAACAACTTCAATTTCATGCCTAGCCCTGGCCCTGCTTCAGCCCCTTTGATTTCTCCAAGTCCTTCTTCGTGGGACCTCTTTAACAATTTCTTAGACTACTTTTAGACCCTTTGCTTTCTCGATCACCTTCAGTTTTCAACAAGTGGCTGCAATGCAATTGGCTGGCCGGTGAGATTTTTTCTAATGTATTGACTCTTGACTCACTTTCTTTTTGTTTCATAGCATTTAGCATGCTTATTAATTTATTTATTACCCAGCTGAGACGATTGGATACGGGGCTCCCCTCTTTGTAATTTTGTAATTCAGATGGTTCATCTCCGCCCAGAGCTAGGATTTTATGTGGGGGGTCAATATATTAGGGTTTAGGGTTGATTCCTTTCTCTGTGTTAAGCTTATCAATAACAATCATGTGTGCAATTTCAGCAGCTTGAGCATTTTTCAATTCATCTATACCCTTGCATAAAGCACCAAATATTGACAATACAAGTCAATTTAATGAAAAAGTGGTGAACATGAATAACTTCTCTCGATGATTCAACTAAAGTCAATTGTAATTAATGTCCTAGACAATAAACATAGTAAGTAAATGGACAATCATTCAAAATCAAAGTTTGTAAAAACATAAATAAATAACCGATTATCTTTAATTTCCTATTTTCTTTAAGATATTTGCGAAAAAAAGATTTGATTGGCTGTTTCTTTTAATTTTTATTAATTATGTTGGTGGGACCCAAGAGTAAGTTAGCCATTTTACTAAGGAAATAGCCTTTTAATTGGAGGGGTAAACGAAAATCCCTCCTCTTTATTGTGAGAGGGCTACAAGCATATATTTTAATATATATTATACTAAATTGTCCATTACAAAGCCCAATATATATAGCTTTTCAAATTTTTGGGAGGGCAAAGGCCCCTATAGAGCCTAAGCATACCTCCACCACTGCTCCCCCCACGATTTACCGTCGTACTGTATTTTCTTTTTGGGGTTATTGACTGAAATAGTCCCTCAATTATTGCTCAAGTTTCATTTTGGTCAATGAATTAAAATTTTCATTTCAATAGTCCTCAAACTCTCCATTTGGTATCAAAACAATCCTACCGTCAAGGTCTATCAATTATTCTGTGAAATTGAGGGGCAAAACCGTATATATATATATATATATATATATCTCTCTCTCTTTCTTTGCACTCTATTCCCTCCCCAACCCACCCTCACAACTGCAAATCCTGATTTTGAAGATGAGAAAAGGCTAACCATTATCTTGCCACACGTTCATTTAAGAAGCTATCAAGTATCTTCTCAAATAAGAAAATAATGAATGTAGCTGAGAAGCAACAAGGATCCACATAATTGATTTTGGTATCCATTATGATTTTCACTGGTCTTGCCTCATACAAAATCTCTCTTCTAAGCCTGGTTATCCCAAAGCTTTGGATTACTAGGATTACTATGATTGATCTTCCATAACTAACTCCAAGAAGACGAAGAAAGAGAGGAAAAAGAGGTGGGTTGCACAGACCCCACCCCCATAGCCAAATCTCATTCCCACCATCAAAAATTTTATTTTATTTTAAATGAGAGCAGAGAAATCATAGAGACTAGAGAGGTGGAGGAAGGGTGAGGGAGGGAGGAGGAGGAGGAAGCTAGTGGTTGATTTGGGGATGAGAACTATGAGAGAATTTTTGTTTGTGTGAATTTTCTGCATATTCCTCTCTTTGTAGTAGGTCATATTTATAATACAATGGAGCCTTAGTGGCCAAGTAAATAATAAATTCATATTTCTATTTATAGTAGGAAATCAGAATTAAAGTAAATAAAATATAATTATAATGGGAATCCTTGGTGTGTAATGAAAAAAAGTCTATGGTCTACAAGTCATGCCAACACTCCCCCTCATGTTGGTGCATAGATGTCGCCAATGCCCAACTGGTCCAGTGAATTATGGAACACTCTACTAGAAATTGCCTTTGTCAAAATATTCGCCAATTGATCCCTCGGACTTTACAAAAGGAAACTGAATCACTTTAGCTTCGAGCTTCTGTTTGATACATGTCAATCTACCTCAACATGATTGGTGCGATCATGTTGAACTGGATTCCTGTGCAATAGCTATTGCAGCCTTGTTGTCACAAAAGAGATTCATTACAGATGTAGGTCTATACCCAAGTTCAATAAGCAACCTCTTTAACCAAATGAGATGGAAAATTCCTTTGGTCATACCTCTAAACTCGGCTTCTGAACTAGATAAGACAACCACCTTATGTTTCTTACTCCTCCATGTAACCAAATTACCTCCCACAAATATGAAGTAACCATATGTGGATTTTCTATCCGTTATACTTCCTGCCCACCCCTGCATCTGTGTAACCCAAAATATTCAGATGACCATGTTTTGAGAACATAAGTCCTTTTCCGAATGCAGATTTTAAATATCTAAGTATCCGAATAAATGCATTCAAGTGGTCTTTACTCGGAAAATGCATAAATTGACTGACAACGCTCACCGCATAAGCAATGTCTGGCCGAGTATGAGACAAATAGATCAATCTTCCCACTAACCTTTGGTATCTTTCTTTATTAGTTGGAACTTGATCCGAGTATTCTCTAAGATGATGATTCTGAATAATAGGAGTGTCTACAAGTTTGCAATCTAGTATTCCTACGTCTGTCAACAAGTCCAAGACATATTTCCTTTGAAAGAGAAATATGTCTTGTTGATATGATCGAGCCACCTCAATCCCCAAGAAATATTTGACTTCACCTAGATTCTTCATCTCAAATTCAGTAGCCAAATAGTCTTGTAGCTGAAATATTTCATGTTTATCATTCCCAATAATAATCATGTTGTCAACATAGATTATTAAAGCTTTTATCTTCCTTTTATGATGTTTCAAGAATAGAGTATGATCTGAGTTATTTTGTATGAAACCATTGTTCTTCACTGCCATGGTAAATCGCCCAAATCATGCATGTGCGAGTTCACCATGTAGGAAAACATTCTTTACACTAAATTGGTGTTGTGGCTAGTCCAAATTAGCTGCGAGGGATCGTAAGACTTGACTATGTTCAATTTTGCAACTGGTGCAAAAGTTTCTTCATAATCTGCACCATAAGTATGTGTGTACCCTTTCACCACAAGTCTTGCCTTGTATCGCTTAATAGATCCATCGGTGTTGTGTTTTCCGGTAAACACCCATCTACATCCGACAGTATTTTTTCCTCATGGTAAAGTTTCCAGTGTCCAAATCTGATTCAATGTCCAAGTCTGATTCTTCTCAATTGCTTTCATCTCTTCCTTTATAGCTTGAACCATTCACTTAGAATCTTTAAATGCTTCAGCAACCTTGGTTGGGATATGAATAGCAGACAACAACTGATGCACAAGGGCCTTGAGTGGTTCAGAGCTTTCAGTGGATACATGATTCGCAATTGGACACTTTGATGTCTTGTCAATATCATGTGAATAACGATTTGGTGGCTTCCCACAATTCTTCCTGAAAGGTAATTGGTATCCAATATATTTATCCTTTAAATTCACAAGTGTAGTAGGAGTAGTTACCTCAAGGATATTCTCAGAAGACTAGTCCGTTGGTACTATTGAGTTAGAGGTTGGATCTTCATCTTGTTGTTCTGTATTGTATGTAGGTGTGAGACTCGGATTAGAAACATCTTTGCAGGGATCGGCAAAAAGCAATCTCATGCTCCAAACTCGGGATGATCGATCGTTTCTATACAGAGGAAAATTTCTTCGTTTTCCAAGTTGCTCAAATTCTGCTCTTCACTTCGTATCTCCCTCTAAAGCCTAGAATTGGATGATGGGTCATGGAAGAACATCTCAAATTCCTGAAAGGTCACATCCAAAGTGACATAGGAACATCGGGGTAGGAGGGTGATAACAATGATAGGCTTTTTGATGAGTGGCATAACCCACAAAAACACAACGAAGTACACAAGGATCAAGTTTGCTACGTTCGTCTTTGTAGAGTGAACGAAGACCACACATCCAAAGATTTGGGGTGTGAGAACCAAAACAGAGGATACGGGTCCGTGTTGAGCAAGCACTTGTAAGGGAGTTTTAAAGGTCAATACACCAGAAGGCATGCGGTTGATTAGGTAAACTCCAGTGACAATAGCATCATCCCAAGTGATGGCGAGGAATATGAGCGCCAATCAGGAAGTGCTCAGGTGGTTTCAAGAAGATGTCGATTCTTTCATTAAGCAACACTATTTTATTGTGGTGTCTGAGGACAAGTCGTCTCATGGATAATTCCAGAAGTAAGCCTAAAAGTCATGATTGAAAAATTCTCCACCATTGTATGAGCGAAGAATCTCTAATTGAGCATTGAACTGTGTTTTCATCTGTTTGTGAAAGAACTGAAAAAGGAAAAACACTTCATTTTTATTTTTCAGTAAATAAAGTTATGTCATTCGTGTACAGTCATCTATGAATGTGACAAACTATCGAACACCAGAAGGACTAGTGATAGGTGAAGGTCCCCAGACATCATAGTGAATTAACGTAAACGAAGAAGTACACTTGTTTGTACTTAACGGATAAGGCACACGATGACTCTTTGCCAAAATACAAGTGTCATATGTGAAGTCAAAGTCTTTGAAACCTGAGAATAAATCTGGTATAAGATGCTTCATATAAATAAAAGATGGATGTCCCAATCGATGGTGCCACAACCAAATTTGCTTTTGTTTGCTATTAGAGGGATGCGTCACACTGTTAGCCATACCGGAACTGAAGTCATCTACATAATATAGCCCCCCTCTTTTAGTACCACGATGAAGAATCTCCTTAGTGTGAATATCCTGAAGCAAACAAAAACTCAGGCAAATGAGTACACAACAATTCAATTGTTCAGTTAGCTGACTAACTGACATCAATTTGTTGGATAAAAATAGAACAAGTAAAGTATTAGACAGTGATAGAGAGGATGAGAGTGAAACAGTGCCAGCCCTTGTCATAGGATAAGTAACTACATTGACGTTAGCAATACAAGTTCGTCAGGGTTGGGTAGTATTCAGAAAATCATTAGGATCAAATGTCATATGATAAGTTGCATTGGAATCAATTATCCAGCTCATGGAATCACTTTTATCTGAAGTATGGAATCCATAACTAGTATCATTACAAGTTGTATCGGGTTGTGTTTGATCTTTGAGAGTAGCACACCATTCAGGGTAGCCATACAATTTAAAACAAGTCTCACGAGTGTGCCTCGAATCACCACAGTATGCGCAATCTCGTCCATGTGTCAGGGTCATTAGTTGGAAAGTCATAATTTGTGCAACGGAAGATGTATAAGATACAAGTTTAGTAGGAATCCAGATCGGGATCTAAATCGGGGTCATGGTTGGGTGGTTGTCATCGTGGTTGGGGTTGGGGTCGTCATCGTGGTCGGGGTCGAGGTCGTCAAAATAGGATCCTGATTTAGGATCGGGTTCGGGGTCATCAAAATAGGATCCTAATTCCGAATCCGGTTTGGGGTCGAAATCTGCATCTATAGGAGCTAAACCACTTGGGCACTCAACTCGGCTATGGTTGGTTGAGAAGGAGAGAAGGAATCAGTGGTGCTACCTCCATGAGGGTTGAAAAAATCATCAACCCCTATAGCGGCGGCAGGGGTTTGAAACTAGAGTCAGCAATTCTAAGATCACCGCTCATGTTAAATTCAGAAAGACGGGGCCAGCGGCCCACCACTAACAACACCGATATTGTTCCCAACTTAACCACCTAGAAAGCCCAGGAGGTGTGCGATTTTATCACAAAAGGCCTCGGTGTTATAGTAGTATAACCATTCATTATATTTTGTATTTTATTTAGTCAAGTTTCCGATGTGGGACTCATATTCTTCAACACGCCCCCTCACGTGGGACTATCACATAGTAAACCACACGTGGAGGCAAGTTCACATTGGAATCAAACATTCAAGCCCAACACGTGAGCACCGTGTATTAGGTAAAAGTAAACATTCAAGCCCAACATGTGAACAAAAAATGTTGGGTAAGGGGTAAGGGTAAAGGCCTAGTAATTCAGGCCCAATTAATCAACCCTCTGATAACATGTCAAACAAAGCAGGGCAAATTTTCAATTATGCTCATATATTCTCATATCTTTATTCTTCTCCAATATGGAGATATTTATAAAGAAGTACAATCCTAAATAAAATAGGAAATAAATCCAAATTACAATAGAAAATAAATCTAAATTACAATAGAAAATAAATCTCAATTATAATAGGACTAGATAAACGGATAAATAACCAAAATCCTAACATAGTAAGGACTTCCTTAAAGGAAACATGCATCTAATGCTTAGGAAATGAACTTTAGCCACAACCTATACAACAAAAACATTCTAAATAGTGGATTCATTTTGTTTATACTTGTTGAGCTAAACCTTTTCCATTTTAAACCAAGTATTTTAGCCTAGTCTCTTTAAACACAAAGAGAAAAGAGAAAAAGAGAATAGATCTTTACCCTTGATGACATTTTCTTAATTTCTCAAGAATAAACACCTTTATTGGAAAAGCCTTTTCTTTCTATTGATTCTGACTCCTTCACCTTAAGGCTCCAAGATTGGAGTCCTCTACCTCACCACACCAAATGTTCTTAGAGATGAAGAGAAGGCAATCAAGAAGTGTGGATGCTAGTCTACTTCTTGATTAGACCAATTTTTGGTTTATGGAAGATGAGATACAAAGATGATCATTCATCAACCTAATTTAGCATGATCGTATAGTGCCCTCAAAGATTAACAACATAGCCACAAAACATCTATGATGCCTCAGGTCTAAGGATTAGTTTGCACCATTGTAATATATGAGTTGCAGCTTGACATGTGAGTAAAGAGTTCCATGCTGTAACTCATGTGTTGGATCGCGTTTAGTGTACTTGTTCTTCTACAAGCACCTACACACATATCGATGTGTCTCCACACTTAATGACTTGAGACCTTGCCATTCCCTACATATAGAGACGATACTGTGTGTATTGGTCTTTGCAGATATTGACGCCCAATCAATATTCATATGACCATGAACATATTCAGGATTTAGGGATGATGAGAAGTCTTCATGTATGCAATCTCATTACATAGTTCTCATATCCACTTGTGTATTCCTTAGACTATGGTTGTTCTACATATTGAAAGATAATATAGATGATTTAATGTATCAAACAACATTTCTTGCCCATTGATAACATAATATGTCTTTTATTAAAGATATCTTTAACGCTAACTATTACATAATTAGTTGGCTTTAAGGACATATTTCTAACATTGCCAACACTTCCCCTTAAGTTGGGACAAAGATATTTCGCATACCAAACTTGACAGGTGAAATACCCAGCATATACGTGAAATTGAAAACAAAACTCAATTAGATTAACAATCCCCAATAGCGGCGCCATTAACAACAATATTAAAACATTGCAAGTGCACAAATCAAATGATAGTATAGTAAGCAAGCAAGGGTCGTTCCCACAAAGATTGTAATATAAAGAGATATTTATCAATGTCACACAACGAAAACTAAAACACAATTAAACACGAAAATAAAGTAAAGATTGAAACCATAAGGACTTCCACACACACACCAACACCAAGGGGGGGTTTTGATTTGATTTTGTAAATAAAACAATAAAGAAATAAAAATAAAATAAAATATAAATTAGAGTTTAAGAGATATTTGTTTAAAATCAGTCAAGAACAATAGCTACGACTCACTATCCACCTCCAAACAATCAATCAATCCATAAAAACCAATAGATAATCAATTTCTACACTACTACAAAAAAGGCAAAAGACGACGGGAATTCACCGTTGTGTATCGGGTTTTCAAACCGTCGTGAAATCGAACCGTCATCTATTCCAAAGTAAAACCACGATGGTAAATCACCGCCGTTGTATTAAGAAACCACATCATTAACTAATAACAACCGACGTCTGTATACTGAAAAATGAGCCAAAAAATTGTCAAGGATAAGAATAGACGACCAATTTTATACATAAACCGTCGTCTAAATAAATACAATACGTCTTTAAATAAATAAAATACGACGTTATTAAGATATACTACGTCCCACCTATTTAGATAACCGTCGTGAAAAAGTTTTTCCACTTCGTTTTTATACCAAAATCGTTGTATAAATAAATACAATACGTCTTTAAATAAATAAAATATGCCGTTATTTCATCATACTACGTCCCATCTATTTATATAAGCGTCGTAAAATAATTTGTCCACTTCGTTTTTACACAAAAACCGTCGTGTAAATAAATACAATACGTCTTTAAATAAATTAAACACGACGTTATTCATACATACTACGTCTTATCTATTTCTATAACCGTCATGAAAAAGTTTTTCCACTTCATTTTTTCCATTAATATTGACGTGGAAATAGCGGTTAGAGTAATTACTTACGACATATGTATTTCTATAAACGACGTTATATTTAATAAACGACGTTGTCAACAACTAAAAGACAACCGTGTTTCAGACTTTATACGTCATCTTTTAAAAAAAAACCGTCGTCTAATATTTTTGAAATGGCATAAATTTCCACCAAAATAGGTCAAAAGATGATGATGGTGTTTTATTATAAAATTAAAAGTTTTTCAAAATGTTTCCACTCAATAAACATTTACCCACCACACTAAAATTAATAAGATTACTTTGGTGAGTGTGTGGGGCTATCTAGATTTAAATTATGATGATTTGATATAAAATGCAAAAGTTGTTCAAATTATTCCCATCACTAATTATTTACCCACCACACTAAAATTAATTTTGATTACTTTGGTGAGTGTGGTTGGCCTACCTAGTCACATTCATGATTATTCACCTTGTTGGAATAATCATGATCACCACTTTGTATTATACAAATGCATGCTTTAACCCCACACCCTAGTGGATCAACTTTGGATCCATTATTAATTGTTGAATAGTTTTTGACCTAATTACTATATATGATAAGTGTAACTATGTCCAAAAGATTTCCACAATTACTTTTGCTATTGTAGTAAAATGTTTTCACTCCATGGTAAATTTATTTTGAATATGGTTACCACTTGAATTAAACCCACATATGTATGCAACCCAAGAGTATGTATTTACATTGCTAGTTTAATTGTTTAAAGCGTTTAAATAATTAAAGGATGATTATGGACTTAGACCAAACAATTGAGCTATGTGATTGGCCGCTTATTGGATATGTATTCGATTTTGATTGGTTATGTATTAATGAAATGGCTTTCATGCCTAATTTATTTGGCTATGTAATATTGAAATGGCTTTCATGCCTAATTTATTTTTATGCGCGTAATTAAAATGAATCACCTTCCAAGACCATGATCCAACATGGTGGCTCGTGTTGGATCAACAAGAAAGTCCATAATCATCCTATAAGCCCAATGCAATTGGAATGTTCGGTAATGACAATAATTAACCAATTAGTAGCACCATATATTCTCGCTATCTTAAGCAAATGGTTTCTAAAATATTTAGTGGGAGTATTATGTGCTATTAATATGTTGCATTGGGAACCATTTAATGAGATTAGATAGGTAATTTTAACAGGATTAAAATTGGATTAAAATGAGACCAAATTAACTACCCTCAAAGCAATATTAAGTTGATAAGCGAAATGGCATTTTGAATGCTATTTTGTGGCCTTCCACCGTGGTAGTCTCTTATTGGGTGGCACATTTACGCTTTGTTGTACCTCAGTGAGGCAACATCCAGTACTTGTAACCATCCAAGGGAAGCCTATTACACATACTTGATGTAGTGCGGATAGATAACGAGTGTGGCCAACAAATCGTTAGGTTGAGGTCATGCTTGAAACCCTATACCCACAAGCATGGTGGGAATAACTTAACTAAGACGAACGAAACCAACAAACTGTTAGGTTGAGGTCTAGTTCTCTAGAGGCCATAGTGATGGGTATTCACATGAATGATGTGATTGGATAAGAGTATCCTCTCATTAGTAAGATAGCAATCCAACAAACTGTTAGGTTGAGGAAAACTATTTGAAATTGAGACTCCCATCCCCACTAAGAGTTTCAACGGAAACTCTCGGATTTCAAGAGGGATATGAAATTTGCCAAAAATAGTGGGAGCTACCATCATGACTTAAAGACCCTAAGTTTTTGGTAGAAGATTAATCTAAACTAAAATTTGTTTACATTGTTGCAGAATTTTCAAATGGCCGTTAAAAACTCAATCTCATCTATACTTAACAATTACATCCTTGATGGCACGAACTATCCGGGTTGGCTTCGCAAAATGAAACTTGTCCTTAAAATGGATGAGATTGATTATGTGTTAACACAAGCCCCACCACATATTGCTCCTGACGAAGAAGCTACTGAGGAAGAAATAACTGCTTATGAGAAGCATGTTAAGGATGATAGTAGAGGTAAATGTTACTTACTAGCATCCATGAATGATGAGCTACTAAAACAACATGAAGATATGGAAGATTGTGCTTCCATATTGCTTCACCTTAATGAGCTTTATGGTGAAGCTACTCGTAGCTTGCGATTCAATACAATATGTGAACTTGTCAACACAAAGATGATAAGAGGGACTCCGGTTAATCAGCATGGTCTCAAGATAATATCATTGCTTGAGAAATTAGAAAAATTGGATTGTCCATTTAATGCTGAAGTTCAACAAGATTTTTTTCTTTCGTCCCTCTCATCAGATTTTTCCCAATTTGTTATGAACTATAATATGGGAAAGATGGAAAGTTCTTTATCTGAGCTACTCAATATGGCTATAGTAGCTGAAAAGAATATCTCAAAGGATAAAGGGCTGAAAGGGACAGTTGCGGTGTTTGAAAAGAGTTCTTCCTCCTCTTCCAAATCCAAACCGAAAGGTAAGGATAAGGGAAAGAAGAAGAAAGGTTTTCTAAAACCCAAGCAAGGAAAAATAACAAAGAAAGGCAAGGAACCGAAAGGAACTTGCTTTCACTGTGGAAAGGATGGACATTGGAAGAGAAATTGCAAGGATTACCTCGCAAGCTTAAAGAACAAGCCTTCGGAAGGTAACACTCTTGTTCTTGAATCAGTTTTTACAGTTAATACTTCTACCTGGATAGTTGATTCAGGAGCTAGTCAACATATTTGCAATTGTGTGCAGGGACTAGTAGGAAGTAGAAGACTCGGAAAAGGAGAAATGGTGCTAACTGTGGGTAATGGCACTAAGGTAGCTGCCAAAGCTGTAGGCACCTATCGTCTCAATCTACCTTCTAGGGGAGACCCTGAATTTGAATAATTGTTATTTCATTTCTGGTTGTGTAAAGAACTTAATATCTGTCTCTATGCTTTTAAGAGACGGATTTGTTGTTTTGTTTGACAAACTACTTTGTTCTATTTCACATAATAATCGAATTATTGCTTATGCAAATTTGATTGGTGGTCTTTTTCATTTAGAAATGAATGGTAGTATTAACTGTATAGATAAAGATGCACCTAGACCTAAAAGGCCTAGAGAAGTGGATAACTCAACTAAATTGTGGCACCTCAAACTTGGACACATTGGCCAAGATAGGATTCACCGGATGACAAAAGATGGATGCCTTGGATCTTTAGACCCTGCTCCTATGCCTACTTGTGAATCTTGTCTACAAGGTAAAATGACCAAGTCTCCTTTTACAGGAAAAGGAGAAAGAGTTACAGAGTTGTTGGGGTTAATCCACACAGATGTTTGTGGACCTTTGTCTACAAACGCAAGGGGAGGTTATTCATACTTCATTACCTTTCCTGATGATCATTCACGGTTCGGGTACTTATACTTAATGAAGCATAAGTCTGAATCTTTTGAAAAGTTTCAGGAATTCAGAAATGAAGTTGAAAACCAAACAGGCAAGAGTATTAAAATCCTTAGATCCGAATCGAGGAGGTGAATACTTAAGCACAGAGTTTCTTGATTACCTCAAGGAACATGGCATCTTGTCACAATGGACTCCACCAGGGACTCCACAACATCATGGGGTTTCTGAAAGGAGAAATCGAACCTTAATGGATATGGTTCGTTCCATGATGAGCTATACTGATTTACCTATATCCTTTTGGGGATATGCACTTGAAACAGCAATTCATTTGTTAAATAGAGTGCCTTCCAAGTCTGTTCCACAAACTCCATACGAAATGTGGTTTGGGAAGAAACCAAGTCTTGGTTATATCAAGATTTGGGGTTGTCCAGCATATGTCAAAAGACAAGATGTGGATAAACTAGATGCAAGGTCAGTGAAGTGTAGATTTATCGGGTATCCCAAGGAAACTATGGGATATTACTTCTATCACATCGACGAGCAAAAGGTGTTCGTCGCAAGGTCAGCTACCTTCCTGGAAAGAGAATACGCTCTTGATGGGAAAAGGGGACATGAGATAGAACTCAAGGAATTGTCCAAAGAGCTAGAAATCAACACTGAACTGAATGCAATCCCAGATCCACAAACTGATATGACACAAACTCCGCGTAGTTCAAGTAGGGTTAGAAGAATGCCTGAGAGGTATTACGGTTTCCTTCATGAAAACGAAGGAGAGTTAAATCTCCTAAGTGATTGTAAGGATATTGAAGACCCTTCGAACTACAATGAGGCAATGTAGACATTGACTCAGAAATGGCTTGGAGCCATGAAATCCGAAATGGATTCTATGTATACCAACCAAGTCTGGACTCTAGTTGATCCGCCTCCTGGTATTGTACCAATAGGAAATAAATGGATTTTTAAGAGGAAGATAGGCTCAGATGGGAAAATAGAAACCTACAAGGCAAGGCTAGTAGCAAAGGGCTACAAGCAGAGAGAAGGGATTGACTATGAAGAAACCTTCTCTCCTGTTGCTATGACAAAGTCTATTGGATTTTGCTTGCAATAGCTGCATACCATGATTATGAGATTTGGAAAATGGATGTGAAGACGGCTTTTCTTAATGGCCACCTTCAGGAAGAACTATACATGGATCAACCTGAAGGCTTCATTTCTACAGCTGATAAGCATAAGGTATGCAAGCTACATAAATCCATTTATGGGTTGAAGCAAGCTTCTAGGAGTTGGAACATCCGCTTTGATGAAGTTGTCAAATCGTTTGACTTCATGCAAAACATGGATGACCAATGTGTGTACAAAAGGTCAGTGGGAGTTCGGTAGTATTCCTAGTGTTGTATGTAGATGACATACTGATTATTGGAAACGATATAGGAATGCTATCTTCAGTGAAGCTGTGGCTCACTAAATCATTCGCAATGAAAGATTTAGGAGAGGCATCTTATATACTTGGTATAAAGATTTATCATGATAGATCTCAGAGAATAATTGGATTATCTCAATCCTTGTATATAGATAAGGTGCTAAAGAGATTTCATATGGAACAATCTAAGAAAGGGTTACTTCCAGTTAGACATGGACTTCACATTTCTAAGAACATGTGTACGAAAACTCCTGAAGAGATACAGCAGATGAGTAGAATCCCTTATGCATCAGCCATAGGGAGTCTCATGTATGCCATGGTTTGTACAAGACCAGATATCAGTTATGCTGTTAGTATAACAAGTAGATACCAGTCAAACCCAGGATTAGATCATTGGGGAGCTGTTAAGTGTATCCTTAAATACTTACGAAGGACTAAGGATATGTTCCTTATTTATGGAGGAACATCAGAGTTACGAGTTCGAAGCGTTTCCTGATTCAGATTTCGCATCTGATGTTGATGATCGTAAATCCACATCTGGGTACGTCTTCATTCTGAATGGAGGCGTTGTTAGTTGGAGAAGCTGTAAACAAAGTGTTACTGCTGACTCCACCACTGAAGCTGAGTACATTGCTGCCTCAGAAGCGGCAAAGGAAGCTGTTTGGATGAAAAAGTTCATTACCGAACTAAATGTGGTTCCAACCATAATGTCACCAGTACCTTTATACTGTGATAATAATGGGGCAATAGCTCAAGCCAAAGAACCAAGGTCTCATCAGAGATCCAAACACATTGACAGAAAATTCCACAAGATTCGAGAACTCATTTCGAATGGTGATGTGTGCATCCTAAAGGTTGCATCAGCAGACAACGTAGCAGATCCACTCACTAAGCCTATGTCACAGTCACAACTGGATAGACATACAGAGAAAATGGGTATTAGATACATGGCTAAATGGCTCTAGTGCAAGTGGGAGATTGTTAGAAATGTGCCCTAAGAGCCAATACATTTGATGTAATCTCCTTAGAATACATTTCGTATATGATAAATAAAGGGCAATATTATTTTGTTATCTTTTATGTCGCATAAAGAAACAAAAGTCCAGGGTATACTAAATAAGAGATAAAGTAATCTAAAGAAGTTTAGATTCGGAGACCTTTAATCTCTAACTGTAGTATCCCAAAATGTTCCTAATCATAGGGTTATCAAATGGGCATTGATAAACCGTCAAGATTGGCACATACTATGTATGCTCAATAATGAGGATGGTTGGTCTCAAACCATTTGTGTAGTTGACACTAATACAAGTATGTGGGTGCTCATTAGTGAATGAGTACACTGAACGCGATCAACCGCAGTTCTCGTATGGAGTATTTATCTATATGTCAAACGAGAACTTATAGTTGCAATAATGCAAATTAGTCCTTAGACCTGAGGCATCATGGTTGTCTTGTGATGCGTTATTGATCTTTGATAGCTCACAAAGGCAAGTCGTAAAAGATTTTCCTTATGTGTTATTGGGATCTCTTAATTCATCATGGAGGCATGTGAATGTACAATAAGGAATCTCTACCTTTGATAAGAAAAGGAGAATGTTTCAAGATATGATTTAGTGAATCTTCGGCCGAAGTACTTGAACATGATTTAGAAAGTGTTTTAATTATGTTCTATTGAATCATATGAGGTTAATCATATTAGGGGTTTGACATTATCAATCCGTACCCTAATAATATGATTGGAAACATTGTATAAGAGAAGGACCGTATTGCATTGCAATTCCAACTGAATAGGTTCTTCATCTATTCTAATTAGCTTGGGTAGTCATGATATATTGCTAGATGTCACTCTTGGCTTGTGGAAGTCCTAGGATTGATTGTGATCGATCCAAATAAAGGAAGAATTAAAAGGGGGTTTTAATTCCAGTTGGTTAGAAAGAGTTCTAATGTTTTCCCACTGCCTTGCTAAATTAGAACCTAATGGATCGCACACCTTAAATGGTTAACTTTGAGTAATACAAATGAGAATGAGGAAATCAATTTGATTGATTTGATGTGGATGATTTACTACGTGTAAAAATATATTTGGGCCTCGATAATAGTTAATGAGAAGCCCAAATGGTTGGGTATCAAGCCCATGGACTTAAGACACCTAAATTATGGCTTAAGTGTCATAAGGCCCAATTTTGGAAGCCCAATGGAGTTTGGCCGAAAATGCTTAAGTAAAGGTGTATGGGAATTGTTTCTATAAGCTAATTAACACAACAAACACAATCCAACATCAACCAAATAGGTTTGGGAGATCAAAGAGAGATAGTTGTGAGTTTTCAAGAGTGAAACACTATCTTCTTTCAAAAGGGTTTAGATTGAAACCAATCTTGAGAATCTTGCACTAGCATCCAAGTATTCTCAAGATACTTCTTCTCATCTCAAGGTTCCATTGGTGTGGAGACTTAGAGGCCATATACTTTTGTGGCTCACAAGGAGGATAAAGATCAAGAGGAGATCAACAAAGGGAAATCATCAAGAGAAGACCAAAACACAACTTGGTTCATATTATAGCTTCAAGGGTAATTAGAACTTATCCTTTCTCTTGAATTTTCATTTATGAAAACATATCAATGTTCATGGCTTAAGATACTTGGAAGAAGTTTTGTTTTGAATTTAAACAACCACCATATTCTTCCGCTGCAATTAATTTGATTAATTTGTATGTTTAATATTCAAATCAACTTCTTAAAAATGTTTTAAAATGATATGAGCTTACCCTTTGCGTACAATGAAAGCTTTCTCCTGGAGTTTGATTTTTCAGTTCAGAGACGAAGACGAAGAGGAAAGGAAGACGAAAAGTTTTCTTTCGGAGATAAGGTTGAAAGTTTGAAACAGCGCTTTGAGAATGAAAAATGAGAGAAGTTTGAAAGGTTTTCTCGGGTTGGAAACAGTGCAAGTATGGGTCAGGAAGGCGAAAAGTTTAAAATATTAAGAGACCATTTCATAAAACGACGCTATTAATAGGATGCGCCCTAGTATGAAACATTATACGGCGCTATAGGTAACCACCGCCCTATATTACTAGTTTACACGACCCACAGTTTTAATGAACCGCCGTTTTTATATTGAATTACACGACGCATGGGTCTTCAAAAGATGAATCACATCATTTTCAAATTTACCCAACGACCTTATACTCAATAATAACGACGTGAAAAATACATACCACGTTGTTTTAATTACGCATACCAACGTGTACATTTTTTAATTACACAATAAATTAGTTTTCCAAAAAATGACAACGTCGTTTTTTATATAGCGTCGTTGTTAAGTTATTTAAACGACGTTATGTTAGGTTTAAACGACGTTATGTTTTCATATAAACATCGATAATTTAATATAACTGACATGGTATATAAGATTTGTTTATAAATAAGGGTTTTTCTTTCGTTTTCGTCTTCATTTTTTAATTAGGGTTTCAACTTCTTCTTGCCATTGGCTCTATCTCACCTCTCTAGAGGTACATCACCTCATTCTCAGCTCCTCCATGATGGGGTTCTCCTGGGTTGATCTCCATGGTCTTCTTGCTCGACATGTACCCAGCCATGTTGTTATATCCCTCAAGGCCTGAGCCTTCATGATTCTTTCCATGTTGGTAGTCCAGCCATACTCGCCTGTCACCAAAACAGCAGGGAGAGTCTACCACACGGTCAAACACTACAACCTTCTCCACTCTGTCACCCAAAACATCCTTCACAACCTTGCAGAGTCCCTCAAACTTCTCCTTCAACTCTTCCTTCTTCCTTGCCTCGTCTTCACTCTCATCAAGCTTGAGACCTTCCTTGGTGGCTGAGACAAGCTCCTTGTGGGCGTGAGAGTAATTGGCACATCATCCACTTCTAAAACATTGCCTTTGTATGTTGGTCGATTATGATGAGGAACAGAGTTCATTCTGGTAATGATAGACGGATAATGGTAAAAAATTTGTACGTCGTTAATTTAACAAACCGTCGTGGTTAGTATAATTATGCGGACAGTAGAGTTATGGATACCGTCGTAGTATAATATAATTAAAAAGTCGATAAATTTATATTTACAGTCGTGGTAACTTCATTTAAATCGACGAATTTTTTTTTGTAATTAATCGTCGTAGATTTCTTTGAATTTATGCATCGCTGACTAAGAAAATTGGGTCGTGTTTATTTATTAGTTAACACGGCGTCTTATTTTAATATCGTCGTCTTTACTTTCTACGTCGGTGATTTCATAGATGCAGTCGTTGTTTTTAGGTTCAGATTTTAACTCTAAAAAATACCTTTGTAATAAAACGACGCTTTTTTAATTTGGTGCGTCGTGGTTTAAAAATATCTATGTGTGTACCGGTTTTTTAGGTGTGTAAAGTATGTTTCTACGACGGGTTTCTATTACCGTCGTCTTTTAAAAAACGACTGTTTTTTGATATACCGTCGTTGTTTACTGGTCGTCTTTTGCCCTTTTTGTAGTAGTGCTAGCACGCATATGATGACGACACTCACAAGAAAATCATGGCATTTGACTCGAGTTGTATGATTCTCTCTTAAGTGTATGTAAAGTGTATGGAATTTACATCAATACGTGTATTCTTAATTAAAATTCAGTATGGCATTTACTCAAATTAACAATCAAGAATCCATTAAGATCAAAGAGAATATGAGTGTCACAAAAACCCTAAAACATGGCATTTGTTATTAGGAATTCAAGAATCGATTTTTCATAACTAGTTCTTAACCCAATTATTCGTTGCAAACAAGAACACATTCAATATGGCAATTGACCTATATTCTACAACAATTTAATTCCAATACATGCTTCAAAGTTAGCTACTCAAAGAAACAAAATATAAGAATTCACATAACATAGAGAAACCGAAATCATCATGCTTGTAGAAACTGAAAAATCCATTCAAACTTGTTTATAGAATTGAAATCATGTTTAGGGCTTCAAGATTAGGCCCTAACTAACAAGAAATTATTTACTCATGTTCTTCGATGAACTCAAAAATAAATACATAGGAACTGAAAATTAAAAGAAGAAAGGAAAAGAAAGAACTCGTTGGCAGCTTTCTCCTCTTGCGCGGTTGATCTCCTTAGGACATGAATCCTTTGTATGGGGGCCTTGGCTACCCTTTTATATGACTTATATCAGAGTCCTAAACCCTAAAATTGACTGAAAAGTTGTCCAAGAAATCTTGGTAAACAAGGAATCCAAATAGGAAAGTAAAGATCACTATTCCTAACTCCACAGGGAAATACAACTCAGCCCAATTTTTCACACTATTTGGGGATCTGCGGCCTTCTAAAAAAATCAGTAAAAATATATTTTATAAATATTAATGTCTTATCTTTCCAACCATATATAGCACGTAACTTGGAAAATTCAGGAAGGTTTCCGTTTCTTCACATTCACGTAACATGTATGAAACTATCTTGTCTACACGTGGGCTAACTTTACTTGTAATACTGTACCAATTGGCTTGGTAGAAAATTCTAGAAAATTCTTAGATTGAACTTCAAGATGTTAGCTTTCATCTCCAATTGGCCCTGCGCTAAAATTCCTCCGAAAAGTTGATTTTCCCTTAAAAACCTTCTAAGAGCGCAAAAAACTGAAAATCAGAAAGGTAAAGTAATAAGCCCTTTTTAAATCTAATTCTCCTACAAAACCTAAGTAAAAAAAGTACATAAATGAGTATATTTATGGACTTATCAAACACTATACTCGACATTGACCAATCGAACAACTGTAGAGAAGGCCTTGTCATAAACCACGAGTTAAACAACTGACAAACCCTAACAAATAGGGCACATAGAAGAACACATAAAAGGATAACACAGAAATCCTGTGAGCACGACAGTAGGTAAGGCAGAACACAAAAACCCTGTGAGCATGACAATGGATAAGAAAAAACACATAATCTCTATGAGCAAAGCAGTAGATAAGGTAGAACACAAAACCCATATGAGAATGGCAGTAGATAGGGCAGAACACAGAAACCCTATAAGCACGACAATAGGTAAGTATGAAACATATTGAACAAACTAGGTTCCATAGTGCGCATCATTCAACTTTTCACAGCAGCATCATCAATTTTCAACTTTTCAAATTGTGGATCTTTGGAATCTAGGGCATCAGAGTCATGAGTTAGGTAACCCAATTTTCCTTGTGAAGTAGCATAGAGTTCAATCATTGAAACCCAAATCGCATAGTTGGATCCATTCAATTTGAATCTCAAGAGTAGGTTGGTGGACGATTCGAGGATGAACCATCACAATAAGGTTAAGAGAAGTAGTAGGTGAAGTAGATCCAGAAGCAGTGAAGAAATAAAGGCATCAACATTCGGCATGGTGATGGATGGCAGGGTGGCAACAACGGCAGCAATAGCAAGGTAAGCGGCGGTGACGGTAGCAAGGGTAGACGGCAGTGGTGGGCTAGGATTATAGGCTAGGTGTATAGTGCAGTGGAAATAGGTAGTGTTTAGGGTTATGGTTTTTTATGTTGTAGAGACAAATCAAAACACAACAATATCATCGACAATGACCATAGCAATGGAAAGTGAAGCAAACAAAGGCAACATTAACGGCGGCAACAACAATGGAAAATGACAACAACAAATTCTTTCATATCAATTTTAGCTAATTCACGCAGACACAACTTCTCTTCACTCCCCCTTTCCCCTTGAAAAGAAGGGGTCGTAGAGTCAAGAAATAGACAATATCTTCACGGGAAAAGAGAAGTAGTTCTTTTTCACTCCCCCTCCCCCTTTTCAAGAGGAGAGCACTTAAATTGCAAGGAGAACTCAAGCACAAGTTACAAGAAAACCTAGCTCTGATACCATGTTAAATTCAGAGAGACGGGTCAGCGCCCACGTACTAACAACACCGATATTGTCCCCAACTTAACTACCTACAAAGCCCAATAGATGTGAAATTTTATCACAAAAAGCCTCGGTGTTATTAGTAGTAGAACCATTCATTATATTTTCTATTTTATTTAGTCAAGTTTCCGATGTATGACTCATATTCTTCAATAGTTTTGCCCAGAGATAGAGAGATGAAGATATTCCTTTTTAGTTTTTTCTTCTTTTCAGACGGGTTTGCCCAAAAATGAGAGTTTTGCTACTTGATTTCACAGAATAATTGACAGACTTTGACGATAGGACCATTTTGATACTAAATGGAGAGCTGAAGGACTATTGAAATGAAAATTTTAGTTAGTAGACCAAAATGTAACTCGAGCAATAGTTAGGGGAACCATTTCGATCAATAACCCTTCTTTTTGAATATGCTAAGGCATTATTTAATGACCTTTTTTTTTCGGTTTTTTTTTTATATATACTTTTTTCTCATTCATTAAATTGACATCACCATAAATGAACTCTAATTCCAAAATTTAGTATTTGGGACATCTCGGCTTTGACTTGGCCACTCAATTCTTGTGTTCGGCCACGGACCTAGTCCAAGCCTTAAGACCTCCATATCCAAAATTCATAAAAGAAAATTATTCTAATTCCAAAAAATTCACTGAAAAAATACTATGAAGTCATTGTAACATGTATTTTCATTCTATGATCTCAAATTCACACTTTGACCCCAAAAAAGTTTCATTTCCAAGTACCACATAACTGATTTCAGTTTTCAGTTTTTTGAGATCCAAAATTGGTTAACAAACAAGTTTTTTATTTTCAATTTCTTAAAAATGAAAACTAAAAAGTAAAATGGTTATCCAATAGCCCTAAATTGACCACATTATGTTTCCAACTGTATTTTTCTTTTCTATTTTTCAAATCAGGTAATTTATTTATTTATTTTAACTTTTCTTCTTCTTTGGGATTTTAGAAAGTTTGAAATACCTAGTTAGTCTTGCCCCAAAAAAGGAGAATGCTTACATGAAACGGGAGATAACACTAATTTGCTATCCCCGACAATTCACGGTATGACATGCATGATAACTTTTTCATGTGACATATCATGATTGGCCAATGATAGCAAAATAGTGTTATTCCTGTTTCATACAAGTTTTTTGGGTAGTGTGGATGTGATGGAGAAACCTCACAGGCATGGGATCTGCTTTCCATTTTTTATATTCCTTTTTTAAATATAGTGATTGGGTAAAAGGGTACTATGTTGGCTGCTTTTTTAGATATTTTTGGTTTACAAATATAATTTCGATGACCAAATAAAATTGTACAATTCTTCTACAACAAAACCACCTGAAGAAGCATTCGACCAAAAAAACAAGTTGAAGAAGCACAAAATAACAGCAGTCGGATCAAGTCGTATATGACCCAAAAGAGAGCAGAAACGTCACCGCAAGATAACCCACCACCATAAGATCAAGACTCGGCAGAGTTGCTTATACTACAACACTCTGCCTTGGCTGGTTAAGAACACATTAACATAATAATTATTGGGTCCGTTTCAAAATGCCCCTCGTTTCTGTTCATCACTCCCTTTTTCTCAGCTTGAATTGTGCAATGGAACAACCCAGACGACAATAAAAGCAAAATATACCCTACATCATCATACAATCACTACAGACTGAATTGCTTGGATCAACTAACAATGCCACGAAATCTCCAAATCGTTAAAACGCAACGTTCAAAATTTATTTACACCTAAGATGCCAAATACTAATATCCTTTGAGGTCATACTGTTCTTCCAATGCTAACTCGAGAATGATTTCGGACTTGTGCTTCCCATTTTTCATATTTAAAGCTTCAGTGGTAAACCATCCTCAATATAACCTCCACCAGGACAAATGAAAACCACCCCTCATGTCCTCGTCACAGTAGAATTCCATGTTGCTCCAATCAATGTGCCAACCTTCTCTCCCATTATGGCTTTTGAGATGTTACCAGGTTTGTTTAAATTGAACACAACAACTGCATCATACGAAAGAATCAATAAGAGCCTGTTGAACATGGTAATAAGTTTGGATATTACAAATACCAAGATCAATCTAAATGGCATTAGGTAAAAAAGATAAAAGGAAAATAACTGAAAAGCAAAAATTATATATATTTTGGATACTTGTCTGAACATTCCAGTAATGTAATTAAAAAAATTATAAATAAATAAATAAATAAAACATACTAGGAATGTTGTTTTCCTGACATAAAGTAATGGCAGTCATGTCCATCACTGAAAGATCTTGCGACATCACCTCCTGATATGTTAGATTATCAAGAAGACAGGCATTTGGGTTACACCTTGGATTGTCGTCGTAAACCCCATCAACATTTGTAGCTTTCAGTACAACCTCTGCATTGACTAGATCAACAAGAAAATGTAAGACAGTTTGAAACAAAGAATATCGTTCGTGAACTTACCAAGATTTCTAGTTTTGAACACAACCTCTACATTGAATGAAATATAATAAAATTTGAAGCAAAGAAAATAGTTACTTAATTGACCTTTTCCATCACAGATAAGTTGAAATTCAGCAATCAGGATTATATGGTGCCACAGTCAAGACAGTGTTAGAACAAACTTGGTATATTAGTAACTTCGGGCAAATTTTGAATTTTTTTGAAACATACCATATAAATGATTTTGAACCACATTGGTTTGCCTCACTATGATAGATACCATGAAGTTTCATTAAGCCAAGGCAGCACTCAAACACAAAAGATTCAACTTACTTTCTGCACCACGAAGTGCTGCAGCAGTATCTGTGGTAAAGAATGGATTTCCAGTTCCTGCTGCAAAGATCACTACCCTCCCTTTCTCCAAATGCCTCACAGACATACGAAACGCAGTCTGCACTCGAATAGGAATGCCTATACTTTCCATTGTTGCTTGAAGAAATATTGAATTCATGACAGTTGCCAACATCCTATAAAATTGAATGTAAACAGTAAATAGAAAATAAAAGAGGAGAACTATGCATACTTCAAAGAAAGTTTCTAAGCTTAAAAAAATATATAATACTCCCTCCAAACCCCAATTTTCATGTCATATAAGGCAAATATTGCCCAACTTTCCCGTACGAACCACTACCCATTTCCTTTATTCCGACATTTTAAAGTTGGAAATGGTAAATATTGGGAAATTCAAGTTAAAATAGTGAGTGAAGGGAGTATTGTGGTCTACTAAGTGGTGCTAATTACAATATAGCCCACATTTTGTACAGGACCTACAAGCATTGCTAAATGACTAGGAACAAAGTTCCTGTTTCTATATCTTTAGTGTTACAAAACAAAAGTATCTGGTACAATCAGGAGAGAGAGAGAGAGAGAGAGAGAGAGCATATGGATGAAAAAGCACTAAGGTCCAAAACTTCAAAAATAGCATTTTGCATCTACAACTTCATTTTAATTTTATGCTTCTGATATAACATATCTCGTTAGATTGAAAGATCAACTACTCAAGAATCAAATTATCCCAAGTCCGCAATGTTGGCGTGAGTCCTATTTTAGGTAGGAAATTATTATTAGGATTCTTGTAAATATTGTATTACCTGTTCTATCAGGATTAGCTTTTATCTTTTCCTAGGGTAAAAAGGCATTGTACACTATATATACACCTCTTTGAGAGAAGAAATAATATATCAGAAATTACCATATATCCTTATATTTGACTTGGTATCAGAGCCTGGTTATATTTGCCCTAGCATAGCAGACCTCCCTTCAGATTTCTTCCTTTTTGCCTATTAGTTGTTTTAATTCCTTGCCGTGTTATTTGGCTCCATGGGGGATATGCAGGATTTGTTTAATGAAGATGGCCAATCCAATGAGGTACCACAAATTACCTCAGGGGTTTCTGGTCAGCCTATGTCAATTGTCAATGTTCATCATGATTCTTCCGCTGCTCCTACAATTGTCAAATTGAATGGAACAAATTATTCAGTTTGGTCCCAACTGCTTGAGTTACATGTTGCTGGGAAGGGAAAATATGGGTATCTAGAGGCGCTTCTGCTGCACCAAGCTCTGGCAGACTCCAATTACAATAAGTGGTATGCTGAAAACGCAGTTGTGAAGGGATGGTGATTCAGTCTATGGAGCCTGATATTATGCAAATTTTCCTTCCCTACAAAACTGCCAAAGATGTATGGGAGAATGTGAAAAAAACATACTATGATGGCCAAGATCAGATAAGATTTATGAGTTAACTTGTCGGGCATTCAAGGGAAAAGTCTGGACGACAACTTGTCACATACTATGCAGAATTGCAAAGTATTTGGCATGAGATTGATTATCGACGACCCAATAAATTTACCAATTCATCAGATATTTTGCTTCGTGGACAGGAGATTGAGATTGAGAGGGTTTATGTATTTTTAGCTGGATTAGATGATGTGTTTGACAGAGTTCGTAGCGATATTCTTCGCATGGATCCGTTTCCGAATTTGGAGAAAGCTTTTTCATGTGTCAGGCGAGAAGACCAGCGGCGATCCACCATGATGGTACCACCAACCCCGATGAACATGGAGCTGCTATGGTAGCAAGGAACTCCAGGCCTGCCTCTTCCTACAAACCTGCTGATTCTACAAGGCACTCTATGCCTGCCTCTTCCTACAAACCTAGGTTCTACAGCTAACGGACCCTAGGTTCTACAAGACCCAATGGTCCACAACGAGTTAAACCTCAGAATGGCGAAAGGTGTACTCATTGCAACAGCACGAATCACTTTGTAACTGATTGTTTTAAATTACATGGCTATCCAGAATGGTGGGATGAAGTCAAGGAGCGTAACAAGGCCAAAGTAGCCGTGAACGATATGCACAAGGCAAGGTCGCACTCTGCATAGGATCTTCCGACCCTTCTGTCCCACAAGCTTCCCCTATGCCATCCGTCTCCTCCTCCACTGTTCCTCAGGTTTTGCCGCCTCCCTCCAGGTGATTCGGGCACTTCTTCTAATACCTCAGGTAGTGCTTTTGCTGCTGTTCCTGGCTTAGGTATTGGTTCTGGTTGGATTATTGATTCAGGTGCTTCAAATCACATGACATTTGACTCGACAAATTTGAAGACTCGTACTACTCCTAGCCTTACTAGTATGGCGAATGCGAATGGCCAATCCTACCCTGACTGGGGCAGGCACTGTTGATCTTTCTCCAAATTTAACTTTGGAACATGTTCTTCTTGTTCCTTCTTTATCCCAGAATTTATTATCTGTTGGACAAGTGACTGAACAATTAAATTGTTTTGTATTAATCTATCCCTTGTTTTGCCTTCTTCAGGATATTTGGAACCCAGGAAATAATTGGGCGTGGTACTAAGAGAGGAGGACTATATTATGTGGATGATGTTTGCACGGGAAATGCCCTTATTGCTCATGACTAGCTGCAGACAAGAAGAAACAAATTTGGTTATGGCATTGGCGTTTAGGACATGCTTCTTTTGGTTATTTAAAACATTTATTTCCAGCTTTATTTTTGGATTTGGATATTTCTAGTCTTCAGTGTGAAACTTGTATTCTTGCCAAGAGTCACCGTGTTTCATACCCTATTAGTTTCAATAAGAATGATAAACCTTTTGCTCTTATTCATTCTGATGTATGGGGTCCTTCCCAGTCTCTACAATCTCTGGCATTAGATGGTTTGTGACTTTCGTTGATGATTATACGAGAATGACATGGATATATTTTATGAAAAATAAAAGTGAGGTTTTTGGTCTCTTCAAGCAATTTTATCAGATGGTTAGAACAAGTTTTCCACAAAAATTCAGTTTCTGCGAATCAGATAATGGAGGTGAATATGTGAATCATGATTTTGTGTCTTTCTTCCAGGGATAACGGTCTTCTCCATGAAACTACATGTCCCTATACCCCTCAACAAAATGGGGTTGCTGAACGGAAAACGTCATATCTTGAGACGGCCAGGAGTATTTGATAGAAGCTCACATGCCTAAGATGTTTGGAGTGATGCTATATTATATGCAGTGTATAAAACGTATGCCCTCTCGTCCATGGATACAAGCACCAGGATGTTTGACTCACACACCCCACGAGCCGACCTCCATCCCGCATTGGTTGTAAGCCACGTCACACCTAAACAACGTCTAAAGGATCCATGTGCTCTAAATGTGGTTGGGGTTCCCCCATATTCCAAAGGAACATGCTACCACCTCCACAAACGACGTATCACAAGGATGTCACTCCAAGTTGCCATGTATCATCATAACCAACCCCCCAGGGGAGAAGGAGATATTGAAGAGAGAGGAAGACAAATGTACATATTCAGAAAGAGAGAAGTGGCTAATAAAAAAAAAGCACAAAACTGGCAACATGCAACCCAGCCAACCACAACCCACAAAGCCCCCCACACAAACCAACCAGTCATAACCCAGTAAGAGAACCACATTGATTAATAAAAAAAAATGATAATGAAAACAAACATTGCCTCCCAAAATAAGAAAAGTTTCACAAAATAAAAAGTCAAAACCAATACAAACAGCTACTACATAAAGCAGGAGTTGCTAAAAACAAAATACCATAAAGGCAAGATGCTGCCCCAATGGAGAAGCTATGATGAAGAATGTGGCTAAAACAAACGGGATAGTCATTGCCACAAGGAACGAGGGATAGATCACAATAAACACAAGGTAGATGGTACCATACAAGGCAATGGTTGCCAAAGGAAAACAATGGGAACAACCAAAAAAAAGCAATACGCTTGAAATTGGCCACAACAATGATGTGAAACAATGGAGAATGAAGGAAGAAGATATGAGCCTACCCAGATACACGGAAAAAAAATGTGCAAGTGAGGAAACATGGTGAAATGGTGAAAAAGTGCCATGAAGAATAGGACAACAAGAAAATAGAAAAAGGGAATAAAATAGGATGATAGATAATGAAAAAAAGATAAAAAAAAAAAATGAGGAAGGATCTGGAGGGCAAATATTTTGGGAATGAAGTGGCAACAAAACCCAGAGAAAATAGGTAAAAATGAAACGGATGCGGGGAAACAACCCAAGAACAAACAGACTCCAGACAAGTCCAACAAATAAAGACAGGACAGAGGTTAGGAAAACACACAGGAGAAGAGGAGAGTAAAGATACCAGGAACAAGGAAGGAGAAAGAAACACCTGGCAAAGGGAGTCTCAAAACATGGACATTTGGAAAGAAGGTAAGAGGCAGAAAAAACAAGGCCAACACAGATACATGGGGTGGAACCGTACTTGGCGAACAGAAACGAAGGTTTGCTTGTCCAGAAAGACAACATGGTTCATGGCATGTAGATGTTGTGGATTCGGAAATTATAAAGGAAGGCTGGTAAAATGTCAGAAGAGTGAAAAACAACAAGAAAACAGAAAGAACAAACAGTGGAGAGATAGACATTATAGAAAAAGGAAACAGTGAAGTGTACCACAGTGAAAAGGACAACGAGAATTGAAAAGCCATGTATAGTGACCACTGAAAGTGAGGACACAGACACTGAGGGGAGTCTTCCTATTTATGATTATTATTATTCTTGTAAATTTGTATTACCTCATGATACTTTACTTTCCTAGGTAACGACACAAATACACTCTTTAAAAAAAAATATATAAATCCATATATCTTATATTTGACTCGCAATACATGAAATGGACAAGCTTCAGATAAGTAATCACCCAATCACACAGCAAATTATAAACATGTGAAAACACAACTGCATAATACCAAAAATCCTGACAGGTGAGATCAAACAACATTCAGTCAATCCCGATAAAAGGAATTACCCAATGTAATCAGCAGATGATCAGTCCAGACCACTGCTTCCAGCCCAGGAAGATCCACGGAAGATATTTCCCCCACCAACCACAATTGCAACCTGAAATATTTTACTAAGATGACTAACACATACCCAGATGCCAATAAACTACGTTTTTGGATTTCATAAGCTCCCTGAATCTCATTAGTACAATCTGATGAGCTATTTATAAGAATATTAAACCATTGGAACAATTCCAATTTTTGTAATGCCAACATTATGCTGGATATTTCAAGTAAAAAAGCCTACAATCCAATTCTTCTTATCCTGAATCATTTCCCAGTCTGCATGTTAATCTGTGCATGGATAATTCTGGAATCCCAAAATTTCACTAAGTTTAACTATATAAAACAGTTATTGTAATCATCAACCTCGCATGAAAATAATATCACAAGGAAAATATTAATATTACTTTTTTGGGTGCGTGTGTACCCTACCTTCAAGTATATAAAGAGAATAGGCCCTGTAAAATACAGTTCTCTAATGTAAAGCATTAAACGTTACCTCAATGCCAAGGCGAGTCACTGATGCAACCTCCCTTGCAATTTCCATTGTTACCTAATATTGTAAGGGGAAAAATACTCCTATTTCAGAAACCAAGAAAGGAAGGATAATTATCACAGAATGGTTTAAGAATTTATCAGACCTTTGGGTCAATATTCTGTGTGTGATCTCCAGCAAGTGCTTCTCCGCTTACTTTAAGCAAGACCCTTTGCCATTTATAAGATGTTCCAGACAAGCAATTTCCATTCATTGTCACCCAAAGGGAGCCATATATGGCATTTTAGTATGTCTGTAAAACGACATGAAGTTAAACAAAGTAGAAACTGGAGAAATGGTGTCTAAATTAACAGTAGAAGACTAATACAAGAAGAAAAATCACTGCAATTTTCTCAAAATTCAACAACCAAGAATGCAACATACCCTTAAAGTACTATCCCTGAGTAAAAACAGCTAACAACAGCAATAATTCCTTGAACAGGAGTGAATCATCCAGGGGAAGACGAAGGGTTCAAGCACAGATTGATTATTATATATTTTACAAGATTGGATATCTCACCACAAAATCAAGTATTTATAAGGGAAAAATTGCTTGACTAGCTCAGGAGTGTGTGCTAGTCAACTAAGGATCCACCCAGTGTAACTGAGATCGCTACAGCCCCTTGCTACTGCAATCCAGATTTAGGACCCAAAACATGGTGCAATCTCACTCTGGATCACTACGAAAAGAAAAATACACAAGAAAATTATCTTTCTATTGGTGAAGTACAAATGTGGTTGAAAAGATATTTAAATTAACAAAGCAACCCTAATTAGAGCTCTAATGGGGCATGTGGTCCAAAGGAGTGAACTAATTATAACTACCTCCAGCGCACCACGTTCTAACTAAAGTAACTTACAATGTAACCATGCTTATATATCACATAGAAGATTGAACAACGCCCTATGTAAAATTGATCCACCAGTTGCAAGCCACTTTGCAACTGGCCCAAATATGGTCACCAAAAATCAGAATATTTGAGCATATGAGAACTTGGGAGCCATATTTAGACCAATGGTCTGTAATACTTTGTAAATTATCATGAACTTGCAGCATGCAAATTCTACACCACAGTAGTAGCTACCATACTTCTAATCACTCCAATACTGGTGATGGATGTGTATAACATCGTGTGAACATGCACATGCCAATCAATCGAAAATAATAAGAGTCGTAGAATGTTCTGAAAGAATACAGATGATGCAAAGGGAAGATGTTTGTAGCTAGTGCTATGAGCCAAGAAAAAACTTCATTCTCTACACACCAACTTAAATGCTGAATGCAAAAATGACAATTCTCATCAACACACGTGTATGTGAAGAGTAGAGATTCTACGGTCAATTTTCACCTACATTTTCTTTTTGATAAATAAACTCAGATCAGTTGACTAAACCCTACTATTTGCATAGGTAGTACCAAGAATTAGAAGCAATTTTTTAATTGTGGTTGATATACTGTATCATCATGGGTTGGAGCGCCCATGAACATATGCTGCTTAATAATATATTGCTGGATCTGTAATTTCGAGGGGATATTGCAGATTTTGGGTTAGCTAGATTGAAATAGGAGACTCCGGTTGTTTTGAGAGTACGATGAGTCTACATGAATGGTGGGCACCGAGGGTTAGAGGGAAACAAGGAGTTGGTGAAGAACAAAAAGTATGGAGCAGAGGATAATGGATATGCAGTTGAGGATAAGGATTGATGTTTAAGGAAAATGGATTCATGGGTAGAGATGGAACAAATGGACAATGTAATTGGAGTGCAAGTTAATGGATATTGTGAATAGGATATTAAGGAGTGACTAAGTAAACTGAAATGCTCATTCAAGTAGTGAATTGTCCGGAAATTTTGAGAGTACACATAAAACCCAGACATGTAAGAAACAAAAGGAAATAGCTCAGAAAGCTATTCTACCTATAAACACAGTCAATACACAAAAATAAGCCAGATTACTGAATTGCAGCACCACAATTCCCATGAATAATGAAGGGTGGAATATCTCTAATGATGCCCAAATATGTACTCACCCACAACGAAATGGTCTCCTCCTCCACCCTTCCTTCAAAATGAAGCCCAAAAACTACCATTTTTATTGTTCACAGCATCCATGGGTGCAATCACATTCAATCTGGGAATATTTACATAACATTGAAATTTAATACAAAGTCTAAGGACCAAAGTAATATTAAAGTTCTTCACTTTCACTAACAAACCTTATCAAATTATTGCAACCATTTTATTTCTTTTGCAACTTTTGAAACTTACAGAGCATAAATAAGAATGTTCTAAAAATTAACGTTATGATTTCCCCACTCAGTCAACCAAAACAATCACAACAATGGGAAAAAAAGCTTAGTTCAAAAAATTAATAAATGAAACGCGAATGCAGTTGAATTCTGAATGAAAGGGGGCAAGATTAACTGACATAAATACAGTTGAATTCTGAATAATAAAGGGGAAGGATTAACTGACACTAATTCTTTGTACGATTTCTTTGCTGATCTTGCAGTCGAATTTGATGTTTTAATCATGCTCGTTCAATTTTTCAATGGGATATCTCTAACCATTCAATTGATGTGGTACTAAACATATACTTATTATAAACATTTTCATACTAGAAATGAACCTACTTTGTCGGATGCTTGCCCACATTAGATAAACAATTATGTGAATATTAGATACATGATTAAAGCATCGGAAAAAAAAAAAAACTGTTCCTATAAAAGATATTAATCTGTACCACAAAAGTATAATAACTAGCTAGTTTTACACCATTGCTAATTGGTACTGCCCACACCAAAATGATTAATAGTATCAAGGAACATGGCTTTGAACATAATACAGCCATTCATAAACCATAACTTACTTAAAAAAATCATTACCACCATCAACCGAGAACCCCAGTCCAATTCCAAGAGATACACTTGACATTTCTACAAACACCTAATACCCCTAGTTCTTTCCAAACTTCACCATAAAACCGGAATTTCGTCACTACCCATTACATCAATCATAGAAGGAAAGTCACTTGTAGTGCCATACCTTACGTTCACAAAGTCAGAACTGGAATCCATTGTAGAAGATAAGCAGTTAACCACCAACCGCCCATGCAAGTGTTGATTACTCACCAACAAACCATGGTAACGGGAACTCAAAGAACTCAGAGACGAATATGAAAATGTAGAGGGCAAAGAAGAAGAGGAGGAGGATGAGACGGTATTGAAAGAAAGAATAGGGACAGAGGAGGTGGAAATTGCCATAACAAAACTGAAAATTAAATTTTTTTTTTCAAAGTCCTAGCGCCAAGCTCTCGTTCCAGTAGTACTCAGCTTCAGCCAAGATACCTCTCTGTCCCTTCTCCTTTTCTGGTTTTTTTTTTTTTTTCTCCATTTTCTTGTATATTTTTAAAGTTTCTTTTAGGTCAATAATGTCCTTTTTGTTGTGTTTGTGGGACTCTTAAATTAAATGTCTTTTTGACATTTTTAGACATGGGCCCATTTCATCCAAATATTGAGCTGCCCTTGGTGGTGATGGGTTCTGTTTTATGTGAATTCCACTAATGTTCTCGATGTTGGTATGTCTTGCTGAGAGAGGAATTGTGAACTATGTAGCACAGACACTCCATAAGGCTGAAGTATCGGAGTGTCTGACACGCAGACACGCCTCAGACACAATTTGGACACAAGTCAACGGTCAACTGAAGTCAAGACACAGTAAGGACCATTTTGGAAATTTTAAAATAAAAACTGAGGTCACAACATAATTATTGAAACAATTGTGGGCATATTTGAAATAGTTTTAAAAAGTGGGCTTTTCTTCTCTCCCAGCCAGCCGCATCTTTAATTAATAAAACCCAGCTTTTCTTCTCTCCCTCTCAACATATTCTTTCTTCTCATCTTATTTTAAAGGGTTATTTATTCAATAGATATTTATAAAAATACCCAATCCTAAACATGTATTTATAAAAATACCCAAGCACTATTTAAACATAGAAACATACCCAAAATCAACCCCACAATCAACAATTGTATATTTTTTGGGTATGTTTATAAATGGGTTTTGAGTGTGTGTAATGATGAATTTTTGGTATGTTTATAAAGTGTTTTGGGTGTTGGGTATTTTTATAATTTCAACCCCCATTTTGGGTATTTTAGTGAAACTCCCTTTATTCAAATGGTCCTCAAACTTGTACCCGATTTTCATTTTGGCATCTAAACTAAATTATTTGTTCAAATTGTCCATAAACTCTATATTATTTGGTCCATTGGTCCTACCGTTACATTTTGTCAATATTGCTGTCAAATGTAAGGTTAAAACCGTCCATAACCGTCCATAAGTTTGCTCTTATATGACAAAGGCACCATTTTTATCCACCTTCCTATGTTCCCCAAATTG